>JBBPKY010001055.1:0-10645 GCA_038089495.1 Xerocomellus dryophilus
GAGGGATGGGCATTTGCGTTGAGGACCTAGATGTGGGATGAGGGACAGAGGCAGCGGCGGAGAGGTGAACGGACCTCGTTTGTGACTTCGATCGGGCCGGGAATGCTGGGTGCGGGTGAGGAGCTGCGCGGGATGTGGCGGTGAACTTACAGCAACAGCCTTCGTGGATGAGCGGGGACGGTCAGTCGGACGGGTAGGGGTTACGTACTTGTGTGGGTCCTGGGGCGGGATGAGATCGGGAGAGTGGGCGGGGGGATGCTCACCTGGACGAACTTGCGGGACATGCTTGTGGGGAGATGGCGGAAGCGACGAAAGGCAGAGGCGCACTTGAAGAGGGATTGATTTGATAGAATTAAACTCATATGACACGCGGAATCAACGGAAGAGGCACTCCGCGACGGAACTACCGTCCAGCAATGACCCCATCAACAACCCCATTCGTCTGCCCAACCCCCGCTAGCCCCGACACCGTCTTTTGCAGGTCTGTCCACTCTGACTCCCTCGGAAGCCCCATGTCCCCAACATCATACACGTACAGCTTCCCGTCGCTCCCCCCAAGCGCCGCCCGTCGTCCGTCCTTCCGATCCCACTCCACCTTGTTAATCGCCCGCCCCGATCCGACGTTCGTAGACACCACAGGCACCTGCATATCCACTCAGCTCCGATCAACACCCCAAAGCCAATCCACCACGCACCTCCGTATCCGTGTTCAGATTCCACAAGTCAAACTTGCCCGATCCGTCCACCGTTCCAAACAATGCTGGGTGTGTCGGGTGCCACTTGACATCGTAAACGTAGTCATCCGCCTCGTCGAACGAATAGATGGGTGCAATCGCATGCGCCGCCGTCGATGGCTTCGCAAGACTCTTGGCCCGCCATAGCTTCACCGTCCAGTCCACGCTAGCAGTCAGGAACAGATCAGAAAAATCAACCGGTCCCACCAACGGGTGGAAGTCGAGGCCCATTACTGGCCCAGCATGTCCTTTGTAGATGTCGTACTGATTCAGTCCTGCTTTCGCCCCAGCGCGATCATAGCGGTTCGCCTGGTAGACATTCCCCTCTTCAGTACCCACCCAAAACGTCGTCGTTTCGTTGTCAGGAAAGTCCAGGGTAGTGACCGCCACCTCCCCCGTCTTGTTGTGCCCAGCGTGTATCAGCTCTAGCGTTTCCTGCATAATAAATGTCTCTTATCGGTCTTGCAGATCAAAATCCAGATACCAGTACCTGAGGCTGCGCAAGCATGTCGACAAGCCACGAGCAGACAGTCCCATCTGTACTGCTCGTGATAAGGTTGTGTGCATTCTGTGTACCAACCATCTGCATCGCGTACACAGGATGTGTATGCCCGGCCGCAGACAATGGCGTCTTTAACACTGGCAAGTGCTTTGATCGGGTGTCCCACAGCAGTATTTGTCCCGAGTACGTGCCACCAAACACAAGATTGGAATGAAACGGTGAAAACGTAACCGACAAGACATCTGACTGTCATACACCAGACTATCAGCACGACAGTCAAGTGCATAAACGCTTTGCCAACCTGGGAATGAAATACAAATTCTGGTCTCTCCAACAGGTGTAGATTCCAGACTGCAACAACACCATCAGGCTCGTTCAAGGCCGCCGGGTTCTTGTTGTATGAAGCCACGCTAAGCTCAGGATACTGGAATCGAGTCAGACACAGGACTCAGACGCCATAAAACATTGACCTTGGGTGACCAGTCAACATCGGTTATCGAACGGTTCTTCCCATAGCGTTCATCATAGAATGCGCAGATGCGTTTTACTCGCTTGCCCTCCGAATCATCACTACAGATGACGGTCATGACCTTGAAAACTTGGGAGCATGCAGACTCACCCGTTCGTTTCAGTGCCAACGGTGTAATCACGGATGTAATCATACCCGTCATTCAATGCCCGCTGGACAATCTTTGACGACTGCTCGACGAAATCAAGGAATTCGGGCGCAGCCAGAATGCTCGCTCGTTCCTCTTCAGTCAGATCTGGTGGGGCACGTGCAAACCAAATGAGTAGGGTCGTGGAACTCGAACGTGTCCACCCAACCTCGGATTTCTTGCTCAATCTCTTTCTCGAGCTGTACGCTCTCCTCCTCTAGCTCTTTCTCCCGAGCAATGCGATCTGCTTCCAGTTCGCGCTCGCGTTCACGTAGTATCTGTTGCCGAATGTCTTCCTCGGAGATGGAAGGTGTTTCGGGCTCGACGGCCGTAGTTTGAACTTCTTTATTATAGATCACTCGTTCCTATACTCTCAGTCTCATGAGACCGCGAACGCATAGTCGGGATTGTGAGACATACGCGCTGCGGGAGCTCGAAAAGCTCTTGCTCCACATCAATAAGATCTATAGACCGAGGAGTCAAAGTCCTACAGTGCCATTACGGCCCATCCGTCGAAGCGAAAAGCCAACGACCGACATACCTCTCCACGACGTGGTCCGTCGCCGAGTTTACGGATGTGACCATGGGGTTCCCCATACTGAGCCTGTCCGAACCCACGTCGCTTTGTCGACTGACACGGCCAGACGGCGATAAAGCCGAGCTTGAATGAAGCAGCGCGGATTGGCGAGGCGGCGTGCCGGGCAACGAAGACGAGGGTGTGACATCCCCGGTACTGTCAAAGCCTCCTCTGCTCCCAACGAGCGCGTTGACGAGGTCGTCGACATCACGACGCACGGCGGTGGATGGGCCGGCGGACTAGGACGTCGGGGGTCAGACGCCACAAGAGAGAATAGTGGACGATTACCTCGGACTGACGTCTCTCGGTTTCCGCGCGTTGTCTGTCCGCTCTGGCCTTTCTCAGCTCTGCGAGCTTTGCCCGTTTTGCCTCGATCTCTGCTCTCCGCTTGTCGGACATGGACCAAGCAATTTGGTGGTGTGTCGCGACCGTGGAAAACCTCGACTTATTAGCATATACATCTTGCAAGGAGACTTCCATCTGACTATCATCTGGACTCGGATTCCGACCGTCACCGACGGATGTGGAGGATGGTTTACAATCGCATTCAAGAGATCCTCGGTATCGGTGCTTTCTCCCTTCCTCTCGCGAAAACAGACAGACACTAGTAAGAGCAAGCACAGGCTTAACAGCATCTCATGGTGCGGTCTGGTCACCACACTAGGCTACCATGGCACCTCGTTGATCCATACGGGTTTGGCGTTCAAACCGATCATTCCACGGCAACGCAGTGCCGCACCGCACGTTGTGATACACGCAAGGCCGTTCCACGCACTGCCCTTAGGAGTGGGGCTACACTTAGAGAAGGTTCGACTTGCTGTGAAAGTGAGCGCTCATGAACATAACAGCACACCAGGTACATCCGTCGCTACATACTTTAACAGCTCGCGTTCCCGGTCTAAGTAGTGACAGCCAGCAGATCGGGCACCACAGAAGAACGACCACGACCTGAATCGGAGACGTCGGGTAGCCTGGATGGGGGTTGCGAGGGCACCAGAAATAAACCACCACAGCCTGAATCAAAGACGTCGTTGTCTTGTACCCTGACTGTGGGTTTCGAGGCCTAGCTGCTGGCTTGCCCACTGACCTTTGCAGCGGGACAGCATACGAACGCCCGGCGCCTACACCGAATCTGGGGGGCAGGAGCAAGGGCAGGAGGAAACCCTGGACCCCTGGACCAGCCACCGCATGTGCCTTCTTTGATTGGTCTCGGCAACTCTTTGATCGTTCGTTTCAAGCGCCTGGGAGACCTCGAGCGCGCAATTTCGACGTGAGGGATTCTGTTGACCTCACCCCTCATGGTCACCCCGATAAACCTGCTCGTCTTAACAACCTCGCACTCGTTTCTAGCGCCTCGGGCAGCTGAGTGATTTCGACGCCCAGGAATGTTATTTACCCCTGATGAACGAGGTGGACTGGGTCCATTTTGCATGCCACGGAATCTGAGATGCCGCAAGCCCAACTGAGAGTGGTCTTTGTCTCGCCGATCGACGCCGCTTAAAAATATCTGACATCATCGCGTTGTCATGTTCCCGTGGTGGGCCTTTTTTTTTTTTTTGAATCGAGTTTTATGTCCCATTGGGGTGGTTACCCTATGTAGGACGATCTGGCTAATCTACAGGAGCCCCTGCTGTGCTTCTTTGCACTTCTCCGCCCTGACAAATGCCCCGGTGTGAGGTTGCCCCCCACCAGTCCGCCGTTCCTGCCGGCCGTTTTAGGTGTCCCGGGCTCACTAAGTCGCGCCGATCTGAGGTGTTTCTATGTGGTGGTGGACTGAGGTCTGCGTGACTGTGGTGGACAGGTACCGTGGTGGGCTTGCCTTTCTTTCCGCATGTCAGACTGCGACGGGCTGACGGGGGCCTCTCCGATGAGGCCATCCATATCGCAGCAGGCATGTTGTTCGCGGGTTGTGGGGGAGTCGTTGGTACGATGTGGTCGATCAGCGATGAGCTTGGGCACAGGGCCGGATTATCGGGAGGCTGCACGAGCGCTGCATGGAGCTGCCGGGCGCCCTCGAGATAGTGGCAAAGCGTCGTTCGTCAAGTGGCTTCCGTTCGTCCATGTAGGTTGACTATTCGGATCTCTATACGTCTTCTACTATCACGACATCGCATGCCTCATGATAGATTGATCATAACGTCTTGAACCATGTTGAGATGTATTTAATCTCGGCGATAGTACAATGAATTACTCGATCCTGTCTGCACTCCACCGTCCACGTATTAGCTTTGCCCCACTGGCCGGAGGTCTTGTTTCAAGTTGGATCGTCGCCAGTGTGCACGCTGTCCAGGTACACAACGAACACCACGTATGCTTGCACAACGGCGCATGTGCTTCCCGCGGTCAACAAGAACTACTCGAAGCCGCCCGTGACTAGTAGCAGTCGATACCATGGAATTAGCTCTGCAATGTGGATTGGGTGCCGAGGAATGGCCAAGTGGAGGCGGGAGGAAAGCACGACAAGTTATTCCAAGCACCGCCTGAGCCCGCCGACCTGTATCTCTGGCAAGATGAGGTAAACGGACCCGGCGACCGCTGTGTACCCTCATAGGTCCAACGGTGTTTCCGGGGGTTGAGCAGTAGTGGTGTGCCCATAGAAGGGATGATTACAGCGTCCATTGGCCAGTTCGGGTTTCACCTGCAAGTTCAGTGCGACGTCGGAGCGTACCGAAAACAAATTCCTCAGTATCACGATAGTATGGAGGCCCGGGCCCGCTGTCTGTTCACAGCGCTCTCTCAGAGTCAGAAAGACACTAGTCCGGTACTTACCTGGAGGTCTCCGACCCGATGGGTCTGTTTTTCGCAGATACAAAGTGCGAAGTTGGCGCTGTCCCGAGTGGAAGGAGTATCCATTCTTCATCGTGTCTTGTCAGTGTCATGACTCAACTCATGATCATTGGGTATTCTGCGTCTGATCCACCAGGAATGAGGCGGCCGTCTCACCATTCATGGGTGTTACGTTCAAGTTTGTTTGCGCACCTACACGCATCGTTTGTGTGGGGCTGTGGTACAGAGTCTCTACTACCACAGTCGTCATGACAGGTATGCTTAACATTCAGCAGACTGGAGTTTTAAGTAATTTACTTTATTCTTTCATAGAACCGACGCAATTTGCCTACTACCCATCGACGAGGACTAGAACCAACTTAATCTCTCTCCACCGCACTGCATTGCGCTTTTGGCCAAAACGACTCGGTCGACCTGCCCTGATGGTCAATCTCGCAGATCTCCTCTACACCAGGTTTGAGCAGCGGGGTGCGATATCAGACCTCGACGAGGCACTCGGCCTCGAACGCAGTGCATTGGAACTTCGCCCGCAGAGGGATCCTTACCGAGTCCTTTCACTGGGAAACATCGCGCTCTACCTCCACACCCGTTTCCAGCAACTCGGAACGCTCTCTGACCTGGAGGAGGCACTTGCCCTCGAACGCAGTGCATTGGAACTTTGCCCGCAGGGGCAACCCCATCGAGCCCGTTCACTGGGCAACATCGCGGTTTACCTCCATTCCCGTTTCGAACAGCTCGGAACTCTTTCTGACCTTGAGGAGGCACTTGCCCTCAAATGCAGTGTATTGGAGCTTCACCCGCAGGGGCATCCAGATCGAGCCTGTTCACTGGGCAACCTCGCGAGTTCATTCTATTCCCGTTTCCAGCAGCTCGGAACGCTTGCTGACCTCGAGGAGGCACTTACCCTCGAACGCAATGCATTGGAACTTCGCCCCCAGGGGCATCCTCATCGAGCCCTTTCACT
Organism: Xerocomellus dryophilus; assembly: GCA_038089495.1. NCBI lineage: Eukaryota > Fungi > Basidiomycota > Agaricomycetes > Boletales > Boletaceae > Xerocomellus > Xerocomellus dryophilus. The sequence goes on from JBBPKY010001055.1 coordinate 6,221, forward strand.
GGGCAACCTTGCTCTTTACCTCCATTCCTGTTTCAAGCAGTTCGGAACGCCTTCTGACCTGGACGAGGCACTTATCCTCGAACACAATGCATTGGAACTTCGTCCGCAGGGGCATCCAGATCGAGCCCATTCACTGGATAACATCGCCGTGTACCTCCATACTCGTTTCGAGCAGCTCGGAACGCTGTCAGATCTGGAGGAGGCACTTGCTCTCGCCCGCAATGCATTAGGACTTCGCCCGCAGGGGCACCCAGATCGAGCCCGTTCACTGGGTAACATCGCCCTTTGCCTCCGTTCCCGTTTCGAGCAGCTCGGAACGCTTTCTGACCTGGACGAGGCACTTGCCCTCAAGCGCAGTGTATTGGAGCTTCACCCGCAGGGGCATCCAGATCGAGCCCGTGCACTGGGCAACCTCGCGAGTTCCCTCTACTCCCGTTTTGAACAGCTTGGTACCCTTTCTGACCTGGAGGAGGCACTTGCCCTCGAATGCAATGCATTGGAACTTCGCCCGCAGGAGCATCCAGATCGAGCACGTTCACTGGGCAACGTCGCGCTTTGCCTCCATTCCCGTTTCCAGCATCTCGGAACGCTTCCTGACCTAGACGAGGGACTTGCCCTCAATCGCACTGTATTGGAACTTCACCCGCAGGGACATCCAGATCGAGCCCGTGCACTGGGTAACCTCGCGAGTTCCCTCTACTCCCGTTTTGAGCAACTCGGAAAACTTTCCGACCTCGAGGAGGCACTTGCCCTCGAGCGCAATGCATTAGAACTTCGCCCACAGGGGCATCCCCATCGAGCACGTTCACTGGGTAACATCACGAGTTCCCTCCGTGCTCGATTCAAGCAGCTCGGAACGCTTTCTGACCTTGAGGAGGCACTTGCCCTCGGGCGCGATGCATTGGAACTTTGTTCTCGGGGGCGTCCAGGTCGAGCCTATTCACTGAGCAACCTTGCGAGTTCCCTCCATTCCCGTTTCGAACAGCTCGGAGCGCTTTCCGACCTCGAGGAGGCACTTGCCCTTGAATGCGATGCATTAGAACTTCGCCCCCAGGGGCATCCGGATCGGGCCTGTTCACTGAACAACATCGCGCTTTGCCTCCATTCCCGTTTCAAGCAGCTCGGAACGCTTTCGGACCTCGACGAGGCACTTGCCCTCGAACGCGATGCATTAGAACTTCGCCCCCAGGGGCATCCGGATCGGGCCTGTTCACTGAACAACATCGCGCTTTGCCTCCACTCCCGTTTCAAGCAGCTCGGAATGCTTTCTGACCTCGATGAGGCACTTGCCCTCAAACGCAGTGCATTGGAACTCCACCCGCAGGGGCATCCAGATCGAGCACGTTCACTGGGCAATCTCGCGAGTTCCCTCCATTCCCGTTTCCAGCAGCTCGGAACGCTTTCTGACCTCGAGGAGGCACTTGTCTTCGAACGCAATGCGTTGGAACTTCGCCCGCAGGGGCATCTCGATCGAGCCCGTTCACTGGGCAACATCGCTCTTTACCTCCATTCCCGTTTCCAGCGGCTCGGAACGTCTTCTGACCTCGAGGAGGCACTTACCCTCGAACGCAGTGTATTGGAACTTCACACACAGGGGCATCCAGATCGAGCAATTACACTGGGAAACCTCGCGAGCTTCCTCTACTCCCGTTTCGAGCAGCTCGGAATGCTTTCCGATCTCCACGAGGCACTTGTTCTCCAACGCAATGCATTGGAACTTTGCCCGCAGGGGCATCCAGGTCGAGCCCTTTCACTGAGCAACCTTGCGCTTTACCTCCATTCCTATTTCAAGCAGCTCGGAGAGCTTTCTGACCTGGAGGAGGCACTTGCCCTTGAACGCGATGCATTGGAACTTCGCCCGCAGGGACATCCAGATCGAGCCCGTTCAGTGGGCAACATCGCTCTTTACCTCCATTCCCGTTTCGAGCAGCTCGGAACGTTTTTTGACCTTGACGAGGCACTTGTCCTCGAACGCAATGCTTTGAAACTTCGTCCGCAGGGGCACCCAGATCGAGCCCGTTCACTGGACAACATCGCGCTTTGCCTCCATTCCTATTTCAAGCAGCTCAGAGCTCTTTCTGACCTCGAGGAGGCACTTGCCCTCGAACGCGATGCATTGGAACTTCGCCCGCAGGGGCATCCTCATCGAGCTCTTACACTGGGCAACATCGCGCTTTGCCTCCATTCACGTTTTGAGCAGCTCGGAACGCTGTCTGATCTTAACGAGGCACTTGCCCTCAAACGCACTGTATTGGAACTTCACCCACAGGGGCATCCAGATCGAGCCACTACACTGGGCAATCTCGCGAGTTCCCTCCATTCCCGCTTCGAGCAGCTCGGAACGTTGTCTGACCTTGACGAGGCACTTGTCCTCCAACGCAACGCATTGGAACTTCGCCCGCAGGGGCATCCTCATCGAGCCCTTTCACTGAGTAACGTTGCGCTTTGCCTGCTTTTCCGTTTCAAGCAGCTCGGAACGTTGTCTGACCTCGACGAGGCACTTGCCCTCGAACGCAATGTATTGGGGCTTCGCCCGCACGGGCATCCAGATCGAGCCCTTTCATTGGGCAACATCGCGGTTTGCCTACGTTCCCGTTTCCAGCAGCTTGGAACGCTGTCTGACCTTGACGAGGCGCTTGCCCTAGCACGCAATGCATTGGAGCTTCGCCCGCAGGGACATCCCCATCGAGCCACTTTACTGGGCAACATCGCGCTTTACCTCCATTCCCGTTCCAAACACCTTGGAACACTTTCTGACCTTGAGGAGGCACTTATCCTCCAACGCAATATGTTAGAACTTCACCCGCAGGAGCATCCAGATCGCGCCACTTCACTGGGCAATACCGCGGTTTACCTCCATTCCCGTTTCGAGCAGCTCGGAACGCTTTCCGACCTCGAGGAGGCACTTGCCCTCGAACGCGACGCATTGGAACTTCGCCCGCAGGGCCATACAGCTCGAGCCCTTTCATTGGACAACATCGCGCTTTACCTCCATTCCCGTTTCGAGCAGCTCGGGACGCTTTCTGACCTCGATGATGCACTTGCCCTTGCACGCAACGCACTGGAACTTCGCCCGCAGGGGCATCCTCATCGAGCCACTTCGCTGGGCAAGATCGCGAGTTACCTCCGTGCTCGATTCAAGCGTTCAACTATGCATGACATGAGTGACCTCCAGGAAACATTCGATCTATATTCCCAACTCTCCGACGTGTCTCAGACGATCTCTTTCGCTGATTTCGAATGTGCCAAACAATGGATCCAGGCAGCGGAAGAGTGTGGACACACTACAACAGTTTTAGCTTACCAAACGTTTCTGCGCTTCAGTGTTCAACACTTCGCTACCCTACCGTCTCTGCCTCAGCATCTTGCATTACTCAAACAACTGATGGCATCAACAGCAGTTGACGCATTCTCGGCCTGTCTTCGCTATGAGAATCCTGCCAATGCAGTTGAGCTTCTTGAACAGGGCCGTGGTGTCTTCTGGAGCCAGTTAATTCGCCTCCGCTCTCCCCTTGACAAAGTGATTGCATCCGGTGACACGGGGAAAGAATTGGCGGATAAGTTCATGCAGTTGGCATCCTTGCTTCGTAGTGTGCTTGATGCCCCTCCCAGCGCTGAGTCTCAGCACGATCGGGCGTTCCGTCTCAACATCCAATTACAGGATATCGCCACTGAGATCCGCAAGTTGCCTGGCCTCTCGCGTTTCCTCCTGCCCCCACTTTTTTCAGATCTGCAAGTTGCAGCTTCCCGTGGACCGGTCATTATTGTCAATGCCAGCCAGTACAGTTGCGATGCTCTGATAGTTCTACCCGACCGAGATCCTGTCCAGGTTGCTCTTCCCATCACGAAACCCCGCGTCTCTGAACTATTCCTAGAACTTCGTTCTCTGACATTACGCGCCAGATTCAATGATATGACGAAGGAGTTCTTGATGTTTCTACGAGAACTCTGGGATGAGGTCGTTTTCCCAATCGTGACAACCCTCAAGGAGTTCTATCCGCCTCTATCGCGCATCTGGTGGTGCCCGACCGCCGAGTTCTCCCTTCTTCCATTGCATGCTGCCGGCTCGTTTAGGAAGGGCCAGCCGACGCTCTCCGATCTTTATATTTCTTCATATACACCCACCTTGACAGCCCTCATTCGCGCTCGTCAGAAAAGACCATTGGACCCATCCGTGAACCAGGATCGTTTTTTGCTCGTAGGCCAGGCGCAGGCTCCAGAACAGTGCGAACTCGTTTCAGTCAACACTGAGCTGTCCAGCATAGCACAGCGTATCGGGTCTGTCGCATCGCTTACCTGCATTCAAGACCGGGACGCAACAATGGCCAAGGTTGCTGAAAAGTTGCAAAAAAGCGAGTTCCTTCACCTTGCATGCCACGGGATCCCGGATCCGAAGCAGCCGTTCGAGTCCGGGTTTGCTTTGGG
>JBBPKY010001056.1:0-10615 GCA_038089495.1 Xerocomellus dryophilus
CCTCAAATCTGGTTAACAACAACCAAGCATCGGACGCGGCGTTGGACGGGAAAGGTAGCGAAGAGGCGGACGACTGCGATGGCACCTGCAAGCCCCCTGAACTGGCTCCAATGCCCTGCACAGAAAATGCTGGCGGCAAATGCTCCTAGCGTCAATCCATCCCAAAAATGCTCCCCTCTCTCCTTTACCAGGATTTGTCGCGATCGCTCGTCGACTCTTCCTCTGGCCTGGGCCCGATGCCCGGGCTTGCCTCGGAGCGTTCGCCCGCCTGATGATAAGGATCCTGAAACGGCCGGATTTCTCTCCTCCCCAACAACGCCAAGACTTCGCACCAAAGATCTGTGTCTCTATGTCTCTACATCGCCCGATTCCGGCGGCTCGCTCTCGACCTCTCAATTGGAGCCGGGACACTCTGGCATGATATCCGCACCTTCATTCCTATCAGTATCCCCATCGTCGTTCTGATGGCATCAAATCAACGTGTACTTTAAAATTCCAAGACACGCGATAGTACTACTCGAATGGCCCGGAACGTTACAGGCATAGCAAGATCGTGACCGGATACGACCAACGGCGGCCCTCAAAAGTCTTTCTCTGTTAGTGGCTTCCCTTGAAAAATGTTGCCCATGTGCGTCTGTCCCATGGGTTGCCCTCTGTTCCGAATGGCAAGTAGCGCCTTCACGAAAGGCAGCGGCGAATCCGAGAACGTGATTTCTTCTTCTTCGAAACTACCAGGGATGTGCAACAGATTCCGCCGGACTGCCGTATCGTTCGGCAACTCTTTGGTAGGTACGCCGAGGAAACGACATACACGGATGTATGACGTATAGTCTCTGAGATAGAGCTGCCCGGCGAACACGTTGAGCTGGTCGATCAGAGCCCAAGGGGGACTCCATTCAGAGGGCAGGGGTGGAATGGAATAAAGTTTGAGGTCGTCGGATGGTTTCATGCGCTGGGATGTGCGGGGTGCGTAGACATGAAGGTGGACGATGTCGCTCGCCCTAATGTATGGCAACAAGCGGTCGGCTTCGAATGGGCTCAGTAGAACGAGTACTTGGTCGAGGTCATTTCTACGGGAGAGAATCCATTGGACAGGTCGAAGATATTGGTTCATGGTCCCTTGAGTGGATTCGGGTTTGATCGTCTTGCAGAAGTCTGTCGTCGCCAAGATAGATGAGCTCCAGACATCTGCTTCGCGGGAGGCTGCAGAGCTCTCTTCGAGCGACGTGAAGACGGGGCGAAATGCGCCGCCGGAGTGCAATGGAGGGATGACACCGGTCTTTACAAAGGCTACCACGTCCTGATGAAGAACGTGTTTCTCCGGTCCTGCCCTGGGAGGCAGCTCCGCATCTCGTTCGCGCTCGGTCTCGCGGCTCACCTCCCGTTCTTGCTCTTCTTCCATCTGTGCATGGGGAAGTGATAGAACTCCAAGGTCTTTGCAACGTTGGCGGATCCCTGGGTCCAGCGCCGACAGAGTGCTCGAGGTATTTTTAGTTTCGTTGGGTGCATAGATATCGGCCAGCGATTTGAATTCTGGCTGGAGCCACGCATCCGACAGCTGCTCTGGCGCGAGCTCATTATTGCAGAAATGGGACCAAGCATTATATTTCGATTTATGGGTCATGCCTTGTTGTGCCCAGTGAGGAGCCCGTTGTTGAATATCGGTCCAGGTCTCGTGAATTGCCCAACATAAGACATCGACGGTAGTGACTCGGGCGTTTGGATCTTTTTTGGTGGCCGCAGCCCGAATACTCTGATCAACCTCGAGCGGCGCAAAAAACATGACCGAGTGGCCGTGACCCAGCTTGCGCATCCGCATACAACCTGCCAGTGAAAACCACAATCCGTGAGATTTGGTGATTAGATCACGGCGCCAAAACGAACCTTGCACCAGACGATCTTTGGTGACCTTGGGGCCCAGTGTGACGGCCGCCCGCGACCCAATAGGGAATTTTATGTCTGTACCCCTTGTGTGCGCATGATCCAGGTAGACAACACAACGATCTAACCGTTGAGAGAGCGGTGATGATAACATTGGTAGAGCGATACCGCTTTGTGTGAGCACCATCAGTTCATCGTTCTCACTGAAATAGATGGCACCAGCAATATCGGGGGCGATGTCGAGCCATGCTTTAGCCACTTGGCGATTGGAAAAATCGAGTATCTGCGCCCCAACATCCAGCAAAACACGAATTCTGGGCTCTTGCGTGGAAACCATTCGGAGGAATTCAAGCGTGGTCCGCCGTTCGCCATTCTCGCGCGTGACCATGTAGAAGTCATTTTCGGGCTTGAGAAGATATGTGAGAACCCTGGCATCGGTTCCATGCTGGTGGTCGAGATCGCGCTGGGCAATAGACATTGGTAACAGCCATCGGCTGTCGTGCGTTCCCGAAAAACCTGACGTTCCACTCAGCAACCGAATTGAACAACACGGGACGAACTGGATTCACTTACCGATTATAGGCTTCTCCCGCTTCTCCGCTAAATCCCAGCTAGACCCAGAGATTTTCCAAGGAAATTCTTTTGCTTCCTTGGGGAACACCGCTCGCGAAAGGTAGAGATCTATGGCTGCTTTATTCCGAGAAAAAAGCGGGAATGTCACATTGTCCCATTGCTCCGATGATTTGAAGTTGACCTCGCCGAGTTTCTGAAGAGACTCCGGGACTGACTCGTAATCACATTCTTCAATCCAAAGTGCGTATTCCGTGGCTGGGTCATCTTGGTTGAGGAGAATCTCGAAAGAAACTCTCAGCTGTTCCTCGCTAAGGCCGGCATAGTAATAAGATAGGCATGTGAGGATGATGGTGATGTCTGGGTGGCCAAACTGTGTGTTACGTGCTGGGAGGTCTTTGGCCCGATATGGAACGGCAAGCGTTGTGGTTGTTTGGGAACGCGGCCTGACTCCGTATCGCGACTCCTTGACAACTTGAAGGCCATAGTCAACACGCCATCTCCGCTCTGCAAAAGCAAACAGGAGGATGTTGGAGGCTAGGAGACCCCGGAGTAGTAGTAGTCCGCTCCAAAGATAACTCTGGGGAGAACGCTTAGCGTACTCCTCCACCCTCTTAGGCGTCTCGGGAACCTGAAGGACATCCACATCGGATATGAAACTACGAATCGCATCCTGTAATTCTGGGGAGATGTGTTGAAACTTGAAATTTGGAAGCCGTCCAGCCATCACGTCTTCCACAATCGATGATATTAGGTGTCGACCTACGTCAGAGGCTCGAACAATGCGAATGTGTGGAAACGATCCAGGTGGACCGCATTCATATTCAACGGCGTCGGGGTGATTTCTTGAAAGGGTGTGAGCGCGCTCCTTCACGAGACGAAGAACCTGCTGAGTAATCGACCATCGGTCAGGGTATCCATCCATATGTTGCTGGTTGCCGATCGTGTAAATTAATCGGAATCGGGTGTGAAGAATCTCATCGCTTTCGTCCAGGATATCTCGCGCATGAGAATGAATCCACTTCTGAAGGCTCAGCCATCTGGATGGGTTGTCCGAAGTACCGTGAGCACCCCCAGTGTGCCCGTCACGGTGGTCAGCCTGAGCGGTGGCCTTTGTACTTGAGTGATTGGACGACTGGCTCAGCCATCGAAATATGTTGCCTACAAAGCTGTCTTTCGGCAGCTGGGGTTAAATAGTTAGCTGTATCAGCAACGATTAACAGAACTATCCACGCCTACGGATTTGAGTGACAGGCCCGCTGTCATGATGTGCTCGTAAATCGATTTCTGAAGCTTCGGTAGCGGCCCAGCCGCGAGTTTGCCGTTACGTATCTGTTGCTCCACGCTCATTAGCTTGAGTGATAGGACATGCTCTGGCTGGACAAGTAGAATCCCGTGCTCAGCCATGCACTGAGACATGAACTTGTGTAAACGATCGGCTTGCAAGTCTATCACCTCACCACTGTCGTGCTCGGAGTCGGGGGTACGAGAGAAGGGTAGGTGGTATATTGGCCTGTTAGCGAGCCCACCAAGGCGACCAACCAGTAATTCGAACATCTGCACCGTCAATGCTTTTGGAACCATGACACGGACAAGTTGATTGCCGTCAGCGAGAGCGGCAGCAGCGATGGGGATGATCACGGATGATTTCCCTTCGCCCATATTGAGCTGCATCAGTGTTTCCCCCGGATTGTGGGGATATCAACTCCATTGCACTTTCTGGCTGAGCGCGGCGAATGAGAAAGTTTCCTTGAATCTGACAAAGCCAAGAAGCAATGTTAATAGAAGCACGTGCTTGGACAAGAGACGCACTTGAATTAATAGCCAATCTGGGTGCTCTTCAGCATTCCACCCATCGCATCCCTCGTTTTCCAGTTCATTCGAAAACTCTTCGTCAAGACCATCCAGGGCAAACCACAACATTCTCCGGGCACGCTGGAGGTTCAAAAGGAGCAGAGCTAGCGATACCAAGCATTTCTTCCACCGTCCAGGGAGGTTGATTGGCGACGTAGATGCGAGATATCGCAAGAGGACATCTGCCGTAATTGGTGGCCATTGACCAAATCGCTCGAGAAGTTGTTCGTGTATATCGGCCGTTGGGCCCAGACTCTCCTTAAGAGTGGCCAAACCATTCATGTAGTCTAGTCTGCACTGGGCGTAGTGCCTCTTAAGTGCCTCGAGGAGATTCTCCCCTGTCACTCTGGTTATTTGAGATTCCTTGCGAACACGTTGTGCGCTGGTGCCCAAGCGACCAAGGTATTCCCGCTGAAACGAGCGGTCGGTCCGAAGAGACAAGAATAGTTGGTCCAGTGCGGGAATGTCATCTGATAATGTCTTTTTACCCTTGTGGCTGTTGCGCAGGAAAGTGCTACGGGGCGGTAGCTCTGGCGCCGGTCTGTTGGAAAGTAGCTGGTCGAGCGTGATCCGCAATGGTGTACGCTCATTGGATCTATATTGTAGAGAGGAGGCTGGGCGTGGAGAGGTGGGCAATCCAGGTTCTGCGAGGACGCTCATGAGGTGTTCCTTGAGATTGAAATTGCGGTAACAACTTGAGAACAATTGTTGGAGGCTGGCTGTTAAACCCGGCACGTCCCCACAACAAGAATCCAACAAGTCTATCAATGGGGCATCAGATGGCCAATCCTTGAGCACGTGTTTTATAACAGCATCGACAGTATGCTTCTCCGAGTGCCCACGCAAGTACCCCTCCTGGAGGTGACACCATCTAACATGACGTTGTACGACTTCTTCAGTGGGACGATATCCATCCGAAATCTTGCAGTCTGCATGGATCAGTGGATTGCCCAAATGGGACTGGGACTGCTTAGCGAATGCTATGAGCATTGAGAGGAAGGCAGTCTGATAGGGTGGTGAACAGTACGCCGTCGTGGGAAACAGGAACAGCAGTTGGAATTGCAGACCACTTCCCTCCCTCTTCTCCAGGGTGTCGCGTACCTTGGTGGTTAGCATCTGAACAAGATCGGGGGTTGACTGCATCCTCGCACCGTCAGGCAGTGAGGGTTAAGAAACAGTATCCACACGAACCTCGTTGCCGCTCCACAATTCCACCCACTGAGTCAATATGGTGCTCATAATGGGTGCATCGAAGGACCAACGGTGAATAGCAGATGCTGCAGTAGAGACGATTTCCTCAAGTTCCAAGTCCGACTCCTGTGGGGTGGAGCAGTCCAAGTCATCGTAATCTTCCAGCGAGGTTGGTCCAGTGGCACTCCACGGAAATAGATAAGCACCTCGCCGGGCAGCACGTTTGTGTGATGTATCGGCATCTGAGTAGACATCCGTGTCATGATTCCAGTTATATCTCTTTCGGATATCCTTGTACGCGGCGCTGATTTGAGGATACTGTGTTGAATATCCAAGACTACCGTGACGGGTAAAGTCGTCGGGAGCGTCGAGTTTCATGAATGACCGACACCCAGCTGACTGTAAAAGACAAAGTGTTGCCTGAGCGCCCGTTTTGCCTGTCAATGGATCAGGTCGATGGTAACTAGTCATGACATGTAGATGAGCAAGATATTCCACACTCGTCAAGCCGCTGTTCCCTATCAAGCAACCCATTTCGGTATCCACGCAGTAGATATGATATAATGGTTCCTCAGGTGAAGCAGCCCGGGGTGCATGTTGAAGGTCAACTCGAACCTGATGATCACCATATTTTCCAAGAGAGCCATTCGGTACAAGGACCCGTCTGGAGATAAGTTCCTCCGCCAGGTGAGTTCTCTGCCGGAGAACGAGGAGGCTCTCTAAACCAAGCAGTGCCCCAATACATTGATTCTCGTCGTAAACCATATCCTTGAAGTCACGGGATTCAAGTTCTCCCCATTCATTGACATAAAAGGATAGGCTGTACCGTGGCAATGTGACGGACAATCGAGGCACTTGTGCAGATCTGGGAGAGTTGATAAGGGACATGGTGATTAGGAGATTGTTATGCTTGGTGTCATTGATATAAGGATTGCGAACCGCGACGCCGTTGAGACACTCGAAACACTTCGAAACCATTTCCCAAGTTGGGCTTCGGATGTCCACGAGGGTGTCGTGACCCTTGTACATGCGATATTGTCCAGATGCGCAATTAATCCTCCAGTTCTCCGATGATTCTTCCCAAAGCAGCCCAAGAGGGCGTATCTCGATGATCTTTGTGGACAAATTCAACCAATGGACATGACCCTCGATGAGTGCTGGCGGAAGGTCTTTCTGCAATACGCTCGAGGGTATCAGCTCAAGGGTATCCCCCGTTTGATTGCACTGTGCTCGAATCACCAGATGGTGACCTTGCGGTGAAAAGTGCACCTGCATGTATTTGAACCATCATGATTATGTCACGTAGCTATAGTGCACTTACCTTGTGTTCGGACACAATGGGTAGGGTCGTGAAATCCATCCCTGGGAGATTGGATGGTATGACAAAGAAGCTTTGCTGCAGACGATAGTCAGGAGCACTTGTTAACGCCAGAACTATAGAATGTACGCACATCACGAAAGATTTGTTGCCATTCTGGAGACTCCATAATCATGTGCGGCAATCCACCTAATGGTTGACTATCCACTCGAAGCGCCCCATCGAGTAGGTTGAGGTGTATTGTTCGCGAGGGTTGGTCCGCGGTTGCCTCGGCCTTGCATGTAAGCCAATGAGTATTTGGACACTCCAACGGCTCCCATCCGTCCGCACTCGGCTGATAGATAGCAAAAATCTTGCTGACTGCAAGGTCAACGCCATAATCTGATGCATCGGCAAGGATTGCATCCCTCAAGGTTCCCTCAAGAGCAAAAGATAGACGACGGTCTCGTTCAAGGAGCAGCCGTGAATATTCGTCATGGGCGACTAAAGAGTTGAAGTTAGCCGAATGCTGAGGGTACCGACATTCGGAACTAGACATACAATTTGGACGGAGTGCGTGAATAAAGAAGGAGCAGGAAAGTAGAGCATCAACATCCTCCGCAGAATGGAAAAGTTTGTGGAGAGTAGTAGGGTCAGCGTCAAACGTGCTTCGACAAGTGGCAGCCATGTTCCGCAAGAGATTTCTGCGTTCTTCATTCATTGGTGCCTTTGCAAGGTTGTATGATAGCTCTTGCACCCAGCTGAAGGTCTTTCTGCGTACGGTCCGAAGAAGCTCGATGGCTCGCTCAGAGACGTCTTCGCTGGGACTCGACACAAGCACCCGAGTGAGCAACAAAGAAATGGTGCTCATCATCAGCTCGTCGAACGAACAAGTACCAACGTCCACGAACAGACTGTGGAGCTCGTCAAGAAGGGCATTGAAAAAGGACGAGTCTTGAAGCTCTTGATGCCAGATCCACGCGCCTGTGTTCAAATCGAGAGGTCCGACTTGAAAGGCCGCCTGGGCGAGGAGGAAATGAACTTGGTGACGACGGAAGTTGAGAGTCCTGCTTCGTAGCCCCTGCAGGATGTTGACCCATTGGAGCGAGCCACCGCTCCGTAAGTGGGCAAACGTAATGAACTCGTCAAGGGAAAGATCCGTAGGACAGTCCGCTTGAGCAGACAAGACGTCGTTGGGGGTGAGAGAGGTATAAATCACATATTTTGCCAAGTCTATGCATGAGGGACACTCGTGATGTGTTTCAAGCTGGTATTCAAAACGATACGAGGACTTCTTATCATCGTGGAACTTCATCATGAAGTTCATTGGCAACCATGTTGAAAGACCTAGGCCCGAAGAGGTCGGATGTTGGATCGCATAACCTAGCGGGTTGTGGCGTCGAGATCGCGAACCCTCTGGATATAGATAAACACTGTGGATCTGGATGTAGAGGAACGGCCCTGGGAACTCGACAAAGTAAGGCTGTAATTCAGAATCATACACAAGTAGGTTTGCTACTTCCTCTGGATCGAGGAAGAGATCTTTACGAATGTTTCCGCAGAGATAAAACAAGATGCGGGGTGCAGCAGAACGCCATACGAAGGCACGCCGGGCATTGCAGTTCAAATACAAGAGCCTTGGCTTGTGAGGGCAAGGCGGGCAATGGGGATTGGGAAGCTTCCGCACCCTCTGCTGATCGTTGCTTGGGTAGATGCTGTTGATATTCTTGGTATTCATCATGGGTGCCTGCGTGACTTGCACTTTCCCACTGCAGGCCGACATGTGCACTGGCCATCGCGTCTTGTTCAATGCGGGCTTTGAGCTGCTGAAGATATGAGGATTGGTCATAATAACGGACAGGGAAACTGTCTGGGGTGAATTGATTCGAAAGTACTGACCGTCCCGGACGTGATTGGGAGTGGCGCATAGCGAGATACTGGTATGCGCAGGAGAGACGATGGAGGCTGGCTGTCTTGCGCAGGAGTAGTCTTTCGAGAAAAACTATCGGGATTTCAGGCGAATAGTCGGTCAGCATAGGAAACTCCTTCACGACTAGCTTGTCGAGTGCGACAAACAGCTCAATCGCGGTCAAGAACGTCATGGAATTATCTTCTGGATTTAGCTTCCGGCGCCGGTGAGCACCCATCATATATCCATCCATCAAGATCTCGAGCTGGGTACATGCCTTGGCCACATCTGTAACGCAGGCAAGCCAACCATCGATGCCCTGCTCAACCGATTGCTCGACATCATAGAGAGTAATGTCAGGGTCGGCATCATACGCCTCCTCGAAGAAGGTCCCATTTGAAGACAAGAAGTCCTCAATGGTGCCGCGGCGACGATGGGAGGGATGGAAGAGGGTATTGACAGGTTTGTGACCGGGATCCGAAAGAGCACTGCTAATGTGATCAAGACTGTCCAGGAGCGAGAGTTGTGTGTCTCTGATAAGTTCATCCCGGGAAGGATGGCGGAATGGGGATGGGCGGGTGCTCAACCGCCTCCATCTGTCGTCAAGGATCTCTCGAAGACGAGTGCATGTCTTCAGCGCCACTTCGGAGAGCCAGTCAGGGGTAGAGGAGCCAAGCTTGCTGAAACGTCGCAAAGTTTTGGATGACATTAAATGAAGTAGATCGCTGGAAAGATTCGTACTGTCTGGGTGCCCCGCAAGCGTGCATATGACGAACAACATGAATTCTTTATAGGAAGCACGTCCGAGAGGAGATCGATCAACGGACATCTGGACTGCAATCCTGATGAGAAGCCAAAGAGACGAGCGACGCCAGTCGCCATCGGCAACGGGATCATACGGCAAACCAAAGAAGGTGTCCAATATCGGGTGGTCGATCCGCGACCAGCTGACGAAGTGGCCGCGAACACGTTTGGTTATGCGAGGAACGTCGGCAGTGCGGCCGACACTTCGCATGATGCCGGTCAGAAGTGCAGTGATCCATTGCGAATGAGTGGAAGAAGGGGGGGGAAGATCCGAATCAACAGTGCCGGGGCAAGAGAGAAAACTGGCGAACTCGAGTTGGAAGTCGGGATCATCAAACACCTCGTTGGGCGTCTCAACGGCTGACCGAGGATAAGAACATATCAGAGACCCCGCTGTTCTCTCTATAGCATCACCGCTCGGGGACACCTCGAATGACTCGTACAGCGTACTGTTCTCCCGCTTTGTGAGGATGATCGCTGCATTTTGAGGCCGGATGAAGAACGCAAGAATATCTGCAGATCATCAGCGCGGATCTACAGCGATCCTGTGAGCGTACCTCCTGTTCGCATTCCGCGCAGCTGGGGGATGACGAGGTCTTTGTCTAGATGCTTAGACTGGACCGAGACTTGCAAGTTGTCTAGCATCTTCGTAATACGATGCCACCGACCCTGCTCCGAGGTTCCATAGACGTGTGCACTATAAGCATGAGAAGCAGCGCACACCGCACGAGCGAGCGAGTGATCCTTCTCTAGAGTAGTGGCCGTTCTTCTTGGGAAGGCCGACAGGAAGAAAGACGTGGGTAACAGCATAATTATGATGCGATGGTGTGTCGAACTTGAATGCCAATGAACCCATCCGTTCAAGATCGGAGTCACGAGAGGTACCAGATGTGCTCGACATGGTGTGTACCACTGAGAGCAGGAACCAAAGATGCACAGCATTTGATAGCGTAGTACTATGGGCACGCTCAACTTGTAAATATTACCTTGCTTGACAAGGTTTCTGTCGCACTTGTAAATCGTGGGAACGCAACTCACCGGAGAATGCCGAACCGAATACCTCAGACACACATATAGCACATAGCACATGTTTTCAAGTACTTGAATGG
>JBBPKY010001057.1:0-10614 GCA_038089495.1 Xerocomellus dryophilus
ACCACCTCCCGATGATGTCGTTTTCCTACGGGCTATCCACAGCATCTATCTTCAGTTTTCCAAGTTCCCTGAAGCTCTTAGCGTAGCAGTTCGGCTAAATGATGCGGAATTGATTCGGCAAGACTTCAACGCATCCGGGAATCCGTCAGTTACCATCATTTCACGCTTATTTTCGCCATGTTCTAAGCCCAAACTCCAGGATTATGAGACGCCAGCTTGCTCTCCTCCTTTCTCGTGCTCAAATACCATTAGAGTGGCTACAACCTCCGGCGTCCGAAGATGCTGACGCAGAAACAGAACTTCCTGAGGATATTGTGGAATGCCTCAGCAACACTCACCTGAGTAGATTCTTCAGAGAATTTGGCAAGGAAGTCGGTGTTGCGGAACCCAAGAGCTTGGAAGATGTATACAAAAGCCATCTGGAGAATACGCGTAAGTACATCTTCTCGAGGCTAAATTGACAAGGACACATCCGTTTTGTCAATAGGGGGAGGCTTGTCTGCGAACGTTGATTCTGCCCGGGGAAACCTGGCGGGCACATTTGTCAACGCATTCGTCAACGCTGGGTTTGGAAACGATAAACTCATGGTTGAAGCGGAAGAGGGCAACAGCTGGGTGTACAAGAACAAGAACCACGGTCAGTAGTGTATTCCGCGTCATGACGCTTGCTAACACATTGCAGGTATGATGAGTGCTGCGGCCAGTGTGGGGCTCAGCTTGCTTTGGGACACGGATATCGGTCTCAGTCACGTTGACAAGTACACATACTCAGCGGAGGAATTCATCAAGGCCGGTGCCCTTCTCGCTACGGGTCTCTTGAACTCGGGTGTCCGTACGGAAGCCGACGCTGCGGTAGCCCTTCTCGGGGAGTATACAACAAATCCGTCGCTACCCCTGAAAATTGCCGCCATCGTTGGCCTTGGGTTGGCGTACGCCGGTTCGCACCGGGAGGACCTACTTGGACTTCTCCTACCTGCGGTAGCGGATGAATCTACTTCAATCGACATTGCCGCGCTGAGCGCTCTTTCCCTTGGCTTCGTGTTCGTTGGGAGCGGAAATGGTGAAATTACTAGCACTATTCTTCAAACCCTGATGGAAAGAGATGAAAAATCCCTCGGAGACAAGTGGGGAAGGTTCTTGGCTCTAGGGCTTGCCCTTCTTTACGTTGGTAAATATGTTTGGTATTGCCCTTTGGTGGATGTCATGATGACCCAAAAACGCTTAGGACTTCAGGATGCGTCAGATGCAACGCTCGAGACCCTCAAAGCTATTGAGCACCCGATCTCAAGACAAGCCCAAATTCTTGTCGAGGTCTGCTCGTTTGCAGCCACGGGAAATGTTTTACGGATACAAAGGCTTCTCCATCTATGCGGTGAACACTTAGAAGCCGCGAAGGAGAGGGAAGAGGCAGCAAAGGAAGAGAAGAAGGACGAGAAGAAGGAGGAAAAGAAGGAGGACGAGCAAAAACCAGATGATGCCTTCTTGTCATTCGCCGTGCTTGGCATCTCTATAATTGCAATGGGTGAGGAGATCGGCTCAGAAATGTCAATGCGACAGTTCAACCACTTGGTGAGTCTGAACAATTTTCTGTGTGTAGCTTGTTTACAAGTGACGACAGATGCACTATGGCGACCCGATCATCCGTAAATCTGTTCCTCTCGCTCTCGCTCTGATCAGCACTTCAAATCCCCAACTTCCTGTGCTCGACACGCTCTCCAAATACAGCCACGATAACGACCTCCAAGTCGCGCTCAATGCTATCTTTGCAATGGGTCTGGTCGGTGCAGGAACCAACAATGCTCGTCTTGCTCAAATGCTTCGGCAACTTGCTGGGTACTATTACAAGGAGCCCGATTGCTTGTTCACCGTGCGCATCGCACAAGGTTTGGTACACATGGGCAAGGGCACGATAGGGCTTAATCCCTTTTTCTCTGACCGTAACATCATGAGTCGGCCGGCTGTCGCTGGTTTGCTGGCAACGATCACGGCATTTACGGACGCCAAAGCTTGTGAGTGATACATTGTTGCATCCCCGACGACACCAAACTCAAATTTGAGATGCGCGATAGTCGTGCTAGACAAGCATCACTGGATGTTGTACTACCTTGTGTCCGCCATGTACCCGCGGTTTTTGATCACTCTTAACGAAGACCTCGAAAACCTTCCTGTTACGGTTCGTGTGGGCCAGGTAAGTCGACTGTTCTCGAATCGCGTTGGCATGGTACTCATGACATCGTCGAGGCCGTTGACGTGGTCGGTCAAGCTGGCAAACCTCGCACGATCTCCGGTTTCCAGACACACCAGACGCCGGTGCGTTTGGGCACGACAGAGAGAGCGGAGCTGGCGACGGAAGAGTATATCCCATATGCACATGTCCTCGAAGGATTTGTCATCCTGCGAAAGAATCCTGGGTACGAGAAAGAGGATGCAATGCAATTGTAAAATTTGGGCACATATACTTTGGAATAATACATTCACTCTGATTCGCCCAATCTTGGTCAGTTATGCGTTAATTGGATCGCTGGTGCGAGTGTGGCGTCTTGATTTCGTCACACCGTCCCAAGTGTGTACAGGCGCGAGGATCTGATGTACTACGTATATTCTTTGGACGTCACTGTGTACGATAGTAGAGATATGGCGTATTGCATGAATGGTATAACTACGTGTATACTGATGTACTGCACGACCAGCAAAATAAAGGACAGCATATTTGATAGCAGTTATATTGACAAATTGACACAACGAATGCGATCAATGCAAAGCGAGAAAGCGAACGAGGACATACTAGAACTAGGCACCGAGATGGACATAAAGAACCCGTTGATCGAACGGTATGTTGACAGATCTCATCGTCTTGTTCAGCGCATACGCTGCCCGGGTATGATCCAGACGACCAGACTCGTCCACCATATGCTTGTAGAAAGTCGGGGTGATCTTGTTCGTCTCACCATCGTCCACCGCCCACATCGTCCCGATCACAGAACGGAATCCAACAAACTGCATCGCCGACGCGAGATGGATCACCTCGTCTGGACTTTTTTCGTCTCCGACAGTCGTATGACACGCAGAGAGATACGCAAATTCGGGATTGTTCAATTCGCACCCGATGATACGTTGGATTGTAAAGTGCCCATCGTGGAGAGCGAAAGCGGACTCGAATGGCTCTTTCCGATTTGGGAGACCATGACACGCGAGGTGAACCCATTCGTTCTTGCCAAGCTCTTCAACGACCCTAGAAGTGCAAGATTCCTCTCCATCTATACGGGTGAATGTGGCGAGGCCATCGACGCGCTCACGAATGCTATCCAATTCTGTGCCTACGGAAAGGAGTTGGCTCTCGCCCGCAGCTTTGGCTTGACCGATGGCAATGAAACGCTTCTCTTCGGCGGTAGAATTCGATGGATCACGCCGTCTGGCATGAATGAGGGCAGTCAGGGTCGGGGTGTAGGACGAGATATAGAGATGGGGAAGATTCTGTTGGCCCTTCCTATACGGACCAGCAGCGTGCAAGGGAAGCACAGAGAATTCGGCGGTGGGACACCACCAGATGCGTGATTGAGATGGGTGGGCCGTCTGGAGGCAATCGACAATGGGCGAAACGATCTGATCCCAAAGCTTGCGTAAGAAGAAGGCGAGCTCTCTCGTCACGTCGTCCCTCTTTGCACGCATAGTCAAGGTATGGATCTCCTTCGACAGGTCCCGAACATCTTCCTGTGTGACCTGCAACGGAATATGAACAGGATCGCGATCGAGGAAGACGACGAGCGCGTCACAGCTATACTTGCTCGCATTGACGATGATGACGGGTCCCCCGATGGCTGCGTGTTGGAGGTCGGGAAAGAGCGAGGGAAGAAGAAAACGGGAGAGACCAGGTAGGTTGCGAATATCGATGACAACTCTCTGCAGTTTGAGGTTGAGACGGCACAGCCGTTCATGCTGATCTGGGGCAGGGGAATCGAGAACATTGCGAATGAGCAAGGTCAGCCGCGTGAATTCGTCTGCCAAGGTCTTTCCTGCCGGGCTAGATACTACGACATCATCGAGCGGGGAACGGAGGCGAGTAAGCTGACTCCAAAAGACACCCCGGCCTTGTTCGAGAAGTTCGACTGCATGCGCAGGAGCACGTTTACGAAGACACGCTGAGAATGCGTCTACTGCGATTGAGGTCGTGTGGGTTCTGAGGATGACAAGATGTTGAGGCAACGACGGCAGAGTTGCCAGATATTGAATAAGTAGTCGAAGTGATGTTTCGTATGCGAGGAGTATGGTGGGGTGCTGGAAATCTTCAGCCACACGAATCCATGCTCTAGCGGCAGAAAGATCATCGAAAGACGTGGTTTGGGGTACATCGACGAGTTGAGCGTAGAGACTGAACAGCTCCTCCTTATCCTGTAACTGCTTTGACTGTGCAAACCGGCCACAGAGGTAGCATGCAAGGTTGTCCAATGTTCGTGACCGATGAGGGTGCCCTTGCGGGCGAAGGTCGAGTGCTTCTCGGCCAAGGACAATGGCCTCATCAATGTCCTGCATTACTCCGAGCTGCTTGTACCGAGTGGAGAGGCGAATTGCGAGGTTGTTCAATGACATTGACCGACCAGGGTGTCTTTGTGGGCAAAGGTCGAGTGCTTCTCGGTCGAGGGCAATGGCCTCATCGAGGTCCTTTATTGTCCCGAGCTGCTTGTAACGAGCAGAGAGACCATTTGCAAGATTGTTCAACAACATTGACCAATCAGGGTGCCCTTGCGGGCGAAGGTCGAGTGCCTCTCGGATGAGGAAAATGGCCTCATCGAGGTCCCCCATCGTCTCGAGCTGGTTGTACCGAGAGGCGAGATGAACTGCAAGGTTGTTCAATGACATTGACCGATCAGGGTGCCGGTGCGGGAACAGGTCGAGTGCTTCTCGGGCAAGGACAATAGCCTCGTCGAGATCCTGCATTACCCCAAGCTGGTTGAACCGAGTGGAGAGGCAACTGGCAAGGTTGTTCAAAGACCTTGACCGATCAGGGTGCCCTTGTGGGCGAAGGTCAAGTGCTTCTCGGTCAAGGACAGTGGCCTCATCCAGGTCCTCCCTCGCCCCGAGTTGGTTGTACCGTGTGATGAGATGAACTGCAAGGCCACTCAAAAACATTGCACGATCAGGGTTTCCTTGCGGGCGAAGGTCGAGCGCTTCTCGGCTAAGAACAATAGCCTCATCGAGGTCCTGCATTGCCCCGAGCTGGTTGTACCGAGCGGAAAGACCAATTGCAAGGTTGGCCAACGATTGTGACCGTTCAGGGTGTCCCTGCGGGCGAAGGTCGAGTGCTCCTCGGGCAAGGACAATGGCCTCATCGAGGTCCTCAGTCGCCCCGTGATCCTTGTACCGAATGGAGAGACGATTTGCAGTTCAAGGACATTGACCGATCAGGGTGTCCTTGTGGGCGAAGGCCAAGTGCTTCTCGGTCGAGGACGATGGCCTCATCAAGGTCTTCCATCGTCCCGACCTGATTGTATCGAGAGAAGAGATGAACTGCAAGGTTGTTCAAAGACATCAACCGACAAGGGTTCCCTTGCAGGCAAAGGTCGAGTGCTTCTCGGGCAAGGACAATAGCCTCATCGAGGTCCTGCATTTCCCCGAGCTGCTTGTACCGAGTGGCGAGATTAATTGCAAGGTTGTTCAAAGAACTTGGGCGATCAGGATGTCCTTGCAGACAAAGCTCGAGTGCTTCTCGGGAAAGGCAAATGGCTTCATCGAGGTCCTCCACTGCCCCGAGCTGGTTGTATCGAGTGGAGAGATGAGCGATAAGGTTGATCAACGACATCGACCGATGAGGGTGCCCTTGTGGGCGAAGGTTAAGTGCTTCTCGGTCGAGGACAGTGGCCTCATCCAGGTCCTCTCTCGCCCCAAGTTGGTTGTACCGTGTGAAAAGACGAACTGCAAGGTTGTTCAAAGACGCAGACCGGTCAGGGTGTCCTTGTGGGCGAAGATCGAGTGCTTCTCGGTCAAGGACAATGGCTTCATTGAGGTCTGCCATTGCTCCGAGTTGGCTGTACCGAGTGGCGAGATCAATCGCAAGGTTGCCCAATGATTGTGACCGATGAGGGTGTCCTTTCGGGCGAAGGTCAAGTGCTTCTCGGTTGAGGACAGTGGCCTCATCCAGGTCCTCCCTCACTCCGAGTTGCTCGTACCGTGTGGAGAGATAAGCTGCAAGGTTGTTCAAAAACATTGACCGATCAGGGTGCCTTTGCGGGAAAAGGTCGAGTGCTAGTCGGCAGAGGAGGATGGCATTATCGAGGCTCCCCATCGTCCCGAGCTGGTTGTATTGAGGGGATGATGAACTGCAAGGCAAGTCAAAGAAGCAAATCGCTTGGCGACCGGCTGGTGCCAGGTAAAGCTCCAGCAACTATTAGGTACATCATTTCACTGCTCTGCATGGCGACAGAACGAAACAAGTACCTTTGCAATGGATGATCGCACTCACTGGACTTGTTTTCGAAAACTGGGCGCGTGGGCGCCGGGACCGAAAAGGCAACATAGGTTCTCAGCTTTACTTGTCGTCTCCGGGAACACATCTCGATTCCCACGTCACCAGCTCGATTCCCGTTGCCCCCCTCCAGCTCACCGTGATGGAACCCATACGCCTGTCGAGTACGCCTTTCGTTAGTGGTTCATTCCAAGTGTGATGTGGCCATGTCTCTCGTGAAGCGAGTCAAACGGTGGTCGGGGGCGCCGGAAACGCGAATGTTACAGCATGCTTCACGATACTAGGCGTGGATATGATGCGGGCGAAACGTGAAAGAAGGCATGGTTATGTTCTTTGTCGATCGGGAGAGGGCACCTTCGTATTGGACACCTTATGGTATGGGATGCATCTCTCGATCTTCTCTATGAACCAGCAGGCTTGTTGACCCATTTACTCGGCCAGATACCGGGTTACGACGTATTGCAGAGGATAGAAACGTCGCGGTGGGGGATGACTTTAAAGCAATAATGAGACCCAAGGTGAGGTTGAACAAAGGTATGGTCGGCAGGATGCAAGCGAGCGCGATGGCGATGTCGAAAGCTGGGAGAAAACCTGACGGTTACGGAACATAAAGTGGAGGGGAATGTCAACACAGAACGTAGGCATCTATCGCCGTATCCACAAAGGTCCTTTCCGTCGCTTGTGTTCACGGTCGCTAACGCCTCTCGACCCAGGAAGGCCACGTCGCAGAATGCATAACCAACGAAGATGGCGAACAATAGATCGCCTGTGCGTTGGCTCTCCACGGCAAAGAGGGGACAGATCTCTCATACAACTCGACGATCACAACGGTATTGGGAACGAAACCAAGCGACAATTCAATGCTCAAAACACGAACACAGGCCCCTGCAACCTCCTTTGAGAGAAGCACGTCTCGTGTCTGTACTACACTTCTTGTGCCCGATGCCCGGACAGGTTTTCAGAGGTTCGTCGGGTCAAACTGTCCGTGCCCACCCGTCATCCAACATCCTTGCTTGTCTGATTCATCTTCCCACAAAGTCAAAGGTCCTCCAACCCGCGGATCGCCTTTGCCTGCTACCGTGACCAACACCAACACACTGGACGATGCCGGCACAGACACTGTCTGCATGACCAATAGCGCAGACGGTGTCCCTAGCGATCGAATACAACTTGTCGTCGATCCCAGCGCATCCCCTTTCGAATCGACCCTTCTCCATCAAGACAAGGACCCTGCACTTCCACACATGTTGGCCACGCTCTCGGACCCTGCGTAAGCCTTTAGTGGAGACGAGATGGACGCGAAATGTATCTGATTCTTGCCTCACGGACTCACCATTCACCAACTCTCGTCCCTTGGGTTTTACACAATTAAAATGACCGGATGCCAATTGGTTTCACCAGAAGCTTCATCGTATTCAAGGAGCTATTATCATACACCCGCTAACATCCTCCTGTATTTGCTTCGAACTGCACTAGATCGCCCTGTGTGTTGTGGGTTACCTAACCCTAGAAATATGCGTACACTGACTCGAGAGTACAACATTGAGAAATACAACATCAGCCTCGTTTGTTACATATTGCAAGGCACTTGTCCCTTGTCCCTCGGATCAAGAAAGGGACAATCCTCCGTCGACGGAAATCTATGCCAAATGCATTCAGCATGCCATTCCAAGAGCCAGTCGAACGAGTTCAGTAAATCCCAGAACTCACGCATTGTCCTGCCCAGGTCCGTGTAAGCAGGTGGACATGAACTAGAATTACAAGAATACTTGCCAGTTATAAAGTGTGCCTCCTTCGAGGCGAGGAGGCTCACGAGATTTGCGACATCCTCTGGCTGACCATTATACTTGATAGGTGTTGCGCCCATGGTCTACAAGTGATACGGGAATATAATCCGGGTGACAAACATGAAAAAAGACACTTACACTCGTCAAAAGGTTGACTAATTCCGGGTCAGCACCCGCAAACAGTGTTCCGTCCTCTAGCCCAGCCGCTGTCGGCACTGAGTCCCATTTCAGGATCGGATACTCTGCCGACACTTACTCAATGGCGTCTCAATGACACCGGGAGCGTAGGAATTCACCGTGATGTTGTATCGGGCAAGTTCCAGCGCTGATTTGATCAGAAATCTCACTGAAGAACAAGAGGACGAATATGATTCTTACCAGCAGTTTGTGTCAGGCCTCTGACTGCGAACTTGCTGGCGCCATACGCGGAAACCAAGGGTGCTCCCACCTTTCCAGCGGAGGAGCTCGCACCAATAATCCGCCCTCCACGCCCTTGTTTGATCAGTTGTTGTGCTGCATACTTGTAGCACAAGAAAGGGCCGCGTGCATTGACAGCCATGATCTGCTCCCACTCCTCTAATTTGGCTGCAGAACACCACTGTGTCAGTTCGGGCTGGAGAAAGCTTACGAGAGTGACCTGCTGGATACTAAGGATGCTAATAAACCAATGCCTGCGTTTGCTACCATCTACGAAGGTATTTAGGAACACGTTCGATCAAAGTGCAGCACGGATTGCTCACGACATCCAGACCCCCAAGTTCTTTGGAAACATCATGCACCATTGCTTTGACCTCCTCCTCGACGGACACGTCCGCAGGGACCAAAAGTGTGCTTCGACCGATCTTTTTAATATCGTCCGCGACAGTACGCAACTGGTCACGTTTGGACGAGACGTCATTCAGGGCAATGTTGAACCCATCCTTTGCAAGACGAAGTGCGATACCGCGTCCAATACCCTGGGCGGACCCAGTGATGAGAGCGACCCCTTTGACGACAGACATGCAGCTCTGGAGTATGGGTGGAAAAACGAGCGCCTAGTTGCTGCGGTTGAATGTACTTTCTGCGGTGATTGCAGCCTAAACACAGATATTAATAACCCATGGAGCCTGGAAACATTACTTGCATACTATGTTGTACAACAACTTCGGCAGTCATGTTGATTCGGCACCTTCATAAAATACGTGATTCTGCAACATTTCATCTCTTTGTATTTTGAAGGTCTGCGAGCTTGAACGAGTTCAATTGAAGCAGAAATGAGCAAAATAGGAAACACTGATCGTCATGGGTGTCACTCACCGAGCAGTGCCACAGCTGAGCGAAACATTGTCACAAATGTGCCGGGCAACTGATTTGGGGGATGTGCTGTTTCGCCTTCGCAGGTCAAATGGTCGAAGCCGCACGGGGTCTCGCTGTCCGATACTTACAAATCGCATTCACCCTGATTACACTTTGTTAATGAAACCTATACACCGGGATCCAAGCGGAGATTGATTTCTGCCCATGAATGGGATGCAGCGCGTCAACAGCGCGTGCTCACTCATGTAAGTAACCCAGTCGTAGCCATCATCCAAAGAAGCCGCCGAAGTAGTAGACTTGAAGAGCGAGCTTGCTGTTCCTCTTCGCCACCTCCAAGCTCCCATACCTCGTTCTCTTTCCGGGAAGCCGGTATTCTTCAACATAGAATCTGAGCGTTCCGACTTGTATATGAAACACAGCGCATGCATCATGATAGTGCGAACTCCTGTCATAGCCGCCGTCCCGGTGTCGTTTATTTCCAGCGCTGTGGTAGTGTTCATTATAGTTCGTCCATTGTCAGGACATTCTCGAGACATATCCATTTAGTATGTCAATACCATGACTCGGCGTAGTAATTTCAAGTTGGTCATTGAGCGCCATCGGCGGTATTTCCTTATTTGGCAGTGACAGAGACTTGGAGAAAATTGGCGCAGGCGCCACTCTCAGTGATCCGATGACTGGCACTTTCTCCGTCTCCTCGCTCTATCGATGGCCTCGGCACTGCACTCCAAAAGCACGCGAGATAGTGCTGAATATAATCAACTCTTCCAAAACACCATTGGCGACCAAAGACGTCTATAACCTCGCCATCAAGCCCACTCGTGCCAGCATCCCCGCACCACGCGCGGGCGAGGCAATACGATCCATGAGGCGTGTCTTCTCCTCGCAAGAATTCCGGAATACTCACTGCGATATGAGACAGGTATCTGAAGACGGTCGTCCTCCGTGATTTGGCAGTCCAGAACCATGTCGAGAAGGTCAGGACGCAAGGCGCGTTCACGGCGTGGTTGTGGAGACCTAAACAAGCCTCTCCTGCAAGCCCTAGCAAGCCGACAGCCGTGACTTCCACAA
>JBBPKY010001058.1:0-10610 GCA_038089495.1 Xerocomellus dryophilus
AGGGTTCCGGCAGTGCTTAAAGCAAAAGGAGGCTATACCAAGTACTGATAATATTCAAATACCCAATTCATTTCAAAAGTGAAAAAACCCTTTCCATGATATTGCTGTCTTACATTGGCCATATCTCGACCATATTTGGACCAAATCACGTGCCCCTAGGGCCGTTCGGTAGCCAAGAGTGTATACTTCCCACGACGCTACCAAAGCTAAGCACGATTCCCACGGTGTTTGGCAGTGCGCTTCACGCACCACTATCAAGATTAGTATGGAAAGGGTTTTTGGAGTCACTGTAAGTTCACTATGTGATCATTCCATTTATGACATGCTAACAATCAATGCTGATGGATTGTGTCCCCCCAATGAAGATCAAATCACAGGTTTTTTTTTCTTCCATTCCATACTTCTTGTTTCTCATCTTTTTCAGCCAATCCAATAGACGACATGGCCATGACGCCTCTTCGTGGTCCTTGTTCAAAAATGCCACTGGTAATTGTACATGATCCAACAGGGGTACTGCTGGGTAGAATAGAAGACAAAGGCAAGGTGAGGCTGATAGTTTTTTGTTTTTGGAATATAGATCCAGTTTATGGTAACATGCACAATAGGGTGGTGAGACGATAGGGGCAACCGGTGAGACGCAAAAGGTGAGGTGCTAGAAAGTACAGAAGTCGCTTTTGTCTGATCAATTGAAGGACGATGCTCAAAGTAATCTCGATATGGACATCAACGCGTCTAGTCAATCAATGGAAATCATAAACATAGGTGGCAGCGGCAGCATGGCAAGTAGTGGTCCTTTGGGAATTGGGAATCCGAGTAACCCTAGATCATATGGAAGTGATGATGGTGATTATGGTGATGTTGATTCAAATCAGGACGATGAAACATCTGATCACGTTAGTGATGGAGATGATTGGCAAGACTTACTTTTCCTACCTGATAACACTTCGGATGCAGGCAATTAGCAAGTTCTTGATGGGTCAAGGTCAGCACAGAACAGAGGTGTGGAGAGCCACAGGGTGAGCAAGAGGGAATACCAAATCTCACAAGGGTGACCAATGCATTATAGAGTTCTGGGCGGAACGATGATAGCGCCAAGCAAGATATCGATGTCGATGTAGGGATGGATTCTGATTGTTACCCTGACGAGTTTCAGGGCTCTGCTTTCCCCAGGAGCCACTTTGGCAGAAGCTTTGGCTTTGCAAAAGAAGATTCGGAATACGGTGATCCCAATACATCAGGCATGCCAACTGAGAACAAAGAGATGAAGGACCTAGAGGTGAGCAGGAACATGAGCTGGATGCAATGCCACTGACATGTTTCCAGGGTGCTGAGCGTAATATAGAAATCGGCTCCGACGGTTACACTGACCAGTTCCACAGCCTTTCTCAGTCCGGGAGCCACTCTGGCAGAAACTCTGCCCTTGCAAGGGTAGATTCGGAATCTGGTGATCCCGATAAACCAGGCACGTCCACCGAGGACGAAGAGATGAGGGACCCTGGAGTGAGCATAAGCACGAGCTGAATGTAGTGCAATTGACAAGTTTCTAGGAGCGTGACGATGACAGTCAAGAATATATAGACATTGACATAGAGATGGACTCTGATAGTTGCACTGATGAGTGGAATGGTGTTCCTTCCTTGGGAGGTGTCTCCAGTCGAGCTTCCGATGTCTCTATATGGAACAGCTTCAACAAGGATGACCTTGCTCATTTGACAAACATCATCTATAGTGATCCAGTGAGTTTCCGCTTGCTTAGCACTGGTTAAATGGGCGTTTGACCGTGGTGCCTTTACTAGGATATTCCTGTAACATGTGGCGATATCCATGAGGTTTGCTCTGTGCTCAACAATATTGCCTTGCATCTCGGAACTCACCAAGGCAATGGCAAGAGACAAGGCATCTCGGAGAACCTCCATATGATTGCTCAGTTCCTTACCGATAAAACCACAGATCTCTGAGAAGCACCCCCTTGACGACGATGTATACCCAGAACAGCAGAAGTTCAGCATCGTGGTGTCAATACTATTACCCTCCAAGTTCGTCCAACTGCTCTACTAGTCTCCACTCTACTAAATTGGATGCCCATAGCGCAACATTTGATCCCACACATTGACATTGCTGAAAAGAGATAGCCCCATAAGTCCGTTCAAACCATCCAACGTTGCAGCACCGAAGATGATCATGTGGTTCAATGCAAAAGGAATTGGAGGGCCGAGTACTGAAGACTTCCGACTGGACTTGATGGGGAAAGTATCCTCTAAATGGCACAAGTGTATGGCAGTCATCTTTTGCAGGCACTTTCTTGATAGCAACCTCTATGGTGCTGCTGATCCCACCGAGATTGAGCAATGGTTCTTAACTCATCTCAAAACTTTGATTGCTCAATTTGCTTGCAAAAGACGCTCGGATGGGACTGATGATAACAAAGATGACATACAAGTGGGTGACGACATGGTACATGCTCGCCGACAAAGGAGATACGGGGTAAGGGGATTCAGACCATTAATAAAGCATACACCTACTCACAAACTTACATCGGACAACTGTCGGTTTGTCAACTTCAAGTATGCAAAGTGTTTCCTGCTCTGCAATGTTTTTCCTCTGTGTTGAAGCAAATGACCCTGGAGGCTCACAGTGGCGACGAGACGGATGGATGCACATCCAAAGGACAGCCAAGGTATCCATGGAGAGCACAACAGGTGATGACATGGCTGAGGACCATTGATCATGTCCACTTGTCCACGTATTTCAAGGATAATGGCCGGGCAACACCCAGAGCCTTTCCCCAGTACCGCATTTCCACACGCCGCATTGAACATGAAGCTATGATGGTCAAGGGCCTCCCACATAATTTCTATGACACTTCCTGGTTGGAGACTCTCACTGAAACTGAGGTGGAAGAGCTGGGCATGCAGTCCAATCTCAAGCTGTCTCACACACCTACCATCCAGCAGTAAGTGCGAGGCCATCAGTTGATGTGTGATGTGGTGCAAAGATTTATTTATTCCAGACTTGCAGAACGTCACAGAAGGGTGACAGGACCACATACTCCACCAATAGCCTGCGATGAGCATTGTGACCCTACGCGAACCACGGGACGACGTAACCAAAATGCAGCACGCCGACGTCGAGGATAGCTGTGATGCGGTGCTACTGATTTACTTCTCTATCTTTGGAGCTGATCAGAATGTATCATGATTCAAATGGGGGTTTCTATTCAAGTCGCAACTAATTAGGCCAGGCTTAAGAGTACGAGGCGAGACTGAAAAGGAGTTTGAGGGAACTAAAGACTACAACATCTTCTGGCTTATGTAACTCGAATCTTGCATGAGAAAACTATTTCTGCCTTGTGTCTGAGCAGCACATGAAACATACTTCAGGCTGGTAAGATTAAGGAAACAAGTGAACTGGTAGACAATCAGTCAAGGGCCGTTGAACTGCTTTGTGACAGGCTCCTGAAAATGCACAACGTCAACCTCAAGGGTTCGGCGACTATAGCCAAATGAGCACATAAACCTGGTCTCCCTGGTCGCTCTGAATTTCGTCCTCTTCAATGTTCACACGACCGTCAATGTACTCACCATCCTCCACGCCTTTGTTTTGCTGCTATGTCCGGCGTCTATACAATCACCTAAAGGAGGAGAAATTACTTGCAGACACCCACAGGATCATGGTCCATGACACCCGGCAATGGTCCTAGAAGCTGCCGATCAGTCTGCAAGCAGACCATGGATGATAAATGCCAGAGGATCACCATCTGCATCGTGAAAATTCACAAAGACCCTCTGTCCTGGCAGGCATTGGCAATCCATCAAGGCTGGAAGACACACCTTCAGAATGTCTTTGTCATAGGACACCAGGCGCAAGGGCCAGGGGATCTCCATCCATGAAGCTGGGTTATTGTCCAATTATGGAGTTTCCCGCACTGAATGAGAAAGATAATGCACATGATAAATAAATGATGTCCAACCAGCGGCAGACACAGAAGCTATCTCTTCCGTCAGATCCTGGGTGTTGTTATCTTCTGACTTTTTTGTTGTTATGTGAATTCATGGGCGACGGATCTGTGCAAGATCATACCTACCATGACAAGTCAATCTGGGGCTGAAGTCCTGGAAGCAGAGCCCTTGTGACGATTTCTGTAGGAATAAAGGGTAAGCCACGTTATCAGGTTTCAACGCTTTCTCTGCAGACTCTTACCCTTCATGCATATTATGGTTGCTTGACTCCAGTGATCAGGGAAACAAGTAATACAGAGTTCACTTATGGGTCACTGCTAGATACATATCAGAACGAGGGTTGTTGGTAATGGGGTATGGAGTTGCTTGGAATTTGCCAATGGATTCTGCAGTGTGTGCCTGGGGTTGCTGACTAAGCTGGGTATCAACTTCACTTCAGCGAAGGATGCTTAATGCTCAACAATGGCTCAGACTGACTATTCGAGTCACGACTATGCTCTTAGAAGGGCATATCACAGGTGTCTCTGAATAAAACCTGGGTCATACCCATGGATTTGATGCTCTCGAGTCAGTTATCTGTACTTGACCCAGGTGGGTAGGTGTGGGTATAGGTCAACTGTCCGGGTATGACTGTCATGGATTCAGGATGGAACCCATGGGTTACAGGTGGGTTCTGGTCAACTGTGGATATCCATGGATGCTGCAGGTAACTCTATCCCCTACTCACACTCATCCAGGTACACACCCACTGCACCCATACCTGCATTCCCAATCCATTGCATTGTCTGTGGACTGCAGATGACCCGGACACCCCAAATGGTGTTTTGTAGGCTTGGTATATTATATATCATGTCATAATTAAATAGCACCAGAAGGCTGAATCTATCATGATATATTCAAGTGATAGTGGTGACTGGGTGGACTGCAATGACTCTTATTGTGCTTTCTCCATTCTATGTTACTAACTTCAAGATTGCAGCTACCAACTCAGCAACTTGGACAGGCTGGTCGTCAGCATTGATGGGACAGGTGGGATGAAGGTACGAAATGAGCAGAGCAAGAAGGCGCTGAGGGCAGAATCAGATCCTAGCATCACCATACATTGTCAAGGCGAGAAAAAGTGAGGAAGGCAGCAGAGTGTGCATGTGCCTTTAAATATCAAACCTGACCTCTTTGTTTTCTTCACACTGCATTTTCTGATGCAGATGTGCTTTATGGTAGCAATCATTGGTGGATAATAGTCCAAGAAGATTCAAATCCAAGAATTAGTGAGCTTCATGAATGGAGATCCTCTGGAGTTTACATCCCCAGCTCCTCAGCAACATTGGTCAACATTTCTAGCCACTGGGATTTGTCGTCTTAGCTTCTCTTGACGCTGACAATGATGGTCCTCTAACATGTTTTCACACACAGACCATACTCTATCCCCAGTGGACTGGCCAACAACTTGCAGAATTCTTGTTGTGTATTGTTGATCGTGATCCTTGTGGGTTGTATCAGCAAGCTTGTTGATTGTGAGTGGCATGACAGAGGTTGTTGGAATAACCATTGAATGAGCTCTTGGCCTGGATACAAGCAACAACAACAACAACAACTGGATCCTGCTTGATAAGACACAAATGTATACATTCACACTTGCATTTGTGCATGAGGGTGTGGGCAAGGGCAACTTGGGCAAGGGTGGGTGAGAATGAAGCAACAATGGTGAGGGGGTGAGCAAGTGTGGGAGATGAGGCAGAAAGGGTGGCACACCGAGCAGCACACATTATGAGTTGAAACAAGCAGAAACAAAGAGTCTGGCTGAAAAAGATACAAGTCATAACAAATGGCACAAACACATGATGAACAACGTACCTAAAGTGCCCATAGCATTGAAAAAGCATCCTAGACATCCCATGAAGCCCGTGTGGATGAGTCAAATTGTGTCGAGAAGATGCACATACCAAGTTGAACAGTTACATCAACTCGGAGACCTTATCAGGAAAATTGGATGTATCATATATATTATATATGGAATAGAGAGGCTGGGGGAGTGTTTCCAAGGCATGAAACATAAGGACAGCACCAGAGTTGATTGAAGGTGTACGAGAGATACAAGCCATGACTTACCAAATATGATCATCACTCTTGTTCAGCATTGAGTTTGTATCAAATCTCAGGGCCTATGACAAAGCTCAGCTTGTCCAATGTGGTGTTAATTGTTGAAATCTGGTATTTCTTATTCAGAATTATTATTCCTGATACCAGATTCTAGAATGGTCTATGACCTTATCTTTACGCTATACATATTACTCATCCTTATCTTTTAGTCATAACATTGACGTCAGTTCTTATCTCTTATCATGACGTCATTATCACGCCATATGGTGTCATTCTTGCACCATTACTTATCAGCCAATCATGGCTTACCTTCTTATCTTCTTATCATACGATAATAAGGTTTATGTCAATAGGTACAAACATACCTAGACAGTATATAAGATGGGCCTTACTGCCTATCTAAACAACAAAACAACTTCAGTTGTTCTTCCACCCACTTCAATCCTCACAAGAGCTAGCGTCCCACTAGTTCTTTCTCATAAACACTTCACCTTGTTCTCCAACCAAGAACCATTGTCCTACGTGAGTGTCTCCACTAGGACTATCATATCCCTTCGTGTTCCTGCGCTATCGGGTTCCATTCCCGATATTAATATCTTGTCATAGCGGATCAGGGCCACTCAACTACCAAGATACACTGATTCCATTGACATTATTGTTTTGTGTTTTAATTATATCTAATGTGACATTTGATGATAAAATTGTATGAAATAATGATCTATTATTTTTTTATTTTATCATTGACTTAACCACAAAGGACATTTTAGTACAGTGTTACTATTTGATTCCTATTACATTGCCGAGATCACAGGAGACAAAACTAAGTGTTTTTGCTCTATTTCAGCATCTAAAGAATATTGTTGTAACTGATTTGTGGTATAAATGCTTGATTTTATTTATTTTATCATTTTTGTGTGGATAAAAATGAGATGACATCTTATATGATTATTATTACAAAATACGACTATAATTTTACATTTAATCTTTAATTATCTTAACATGCACTGATTTGAAAAATATTGTATTTCTGGTACAATGATATTCCAATATATCTACTTGGGTTTTTTTGATATAATTATGCCTTTTATGATGGGTTTTATCATTATTCTTTCAATGATAAAACTATTTCTTGCACCTAGTACTAGAATATTTTATGCATACATTCTCTTTTGTCACCAGTATGCCTCCAAATCATGGTCTTTGGGACAAGCAGCAATCTGGCATCAAAAGGAACAAAAGCTCAGCTGACTTATTTGTTGACAGTGATGCAGACAGCTTAGTGAAACCACCACCATTGATCATTAGGAAAGCACAAAGGTCCTGTGCCTTCAAAAACAAAATAGAATCACAGCTCAGATTTTACTATTGGAACAATATGAAGACATGGATGACTGCCTCACTCTATTAAGAATGGTTATTGGATTGGAATCAGAAGCTGTGACATGAGGGAAGGAATATTCTTCTTCTACAAGATAATTTTTTGGGCCACATTGTTTTTGACACACTCACCAATATTTGAGTTGGAAATTTTGAGCCAAATCTCACTGTGCATGTACAATCAAATAAACAGAGCATCATTTGATGTTTCAAGGCACACTACTATGCCAAGTTCATCCAGCATGTAGTTAATCTCTATGAAGCTGATGTCACTCCCTCCAACATCTATGGTATCGACTAACTTGAGGCGATGCAACTTGCTCAAGACACATGGAATAACATGAACATTACAACTATCCATAACTGTTGGTGAAAGGCCCATATCTTACCAGACACCATGTTGCCATCACCTACAGTGACTCCAAAAACCCTTTCCATACTGACATTAACAGCCAAACACCATGGGAATCGCACTTAGCTTTGGTGGGGTCATGGAAAGTACATATGTTTGGCTACCAGTCAACCCCAGGGTTATGTTATATGGTCCAAAGATGGCTGAGATATGGCAAATGCAAGACAGAAATACCATAAAAAGGATTTTTTCACTTTTCAATTGGTGACCAGAATTTTACTGAAATCCTTCAATAATTGCCTTTGTGTGTTAGTACAAAAATGATATACATATAAACAATATGTCAGAGTTTAAAAAAGTTGCCACACTTCTTGATTCCCAACCACCACCATAGTCAGATCTCTCTCTCTTGCCCAACAAAGCACCATCCTCTTCTTGCTTGATGCTGGCCAATCTGGTGAAGCCATTGTCAAGCAAACTGATGTCAGTCCTTTTGCCATATCCAAAGTTCCTTCAAAGGAGCAGTCCACCCTTCCCAAGGCTATTGCAGGATGTCCTTCCAAGCTTTCTCCTACCAATATTTTCCATATCCAATATCTAATTACTTCTGGCAGAGCTGAAAATGCTGTTCAAGTGACCAAAGTACTTACCAACATCACTAACCAACCCCTCTCTGTTAATACCATCTGTTTTCACTTGAAGAAATCTGGCATGAAGGCTGTGGTCAAGTCCAAACACCCTCTTCTGTCTACTAGGCATTGTACAGCTCACTTGGACTTTGCTTATGCCCACAAGGATTGGACTATAGAGGACTGAAAGAAGGTGATATCATCTGATGTGACTAAAATCAATTGCCTATGATCAGATGGGCACAAATGGGCATGGAAAAGGGCAGGTGAGGGGCTCAGTGATAGGCTGGTAGATAGAACCCTCAAGTTTAAAGGAGATTCTCTGATAATATGGGGGTGTATGGCTTGGGAGGGAGTTGGTTGTGCTGCCAAAATTGATGGTAGGATGGATGGGGTTCTCTACCTTCAAATTTTGAAGGATAAACTCCAGCAAACCCTAGAGTATTATGGTCTCAATCCTCTTGACACCATCTTTCTGCAGAACAATGACCCCAAGCACACCTGCAAAAAAATCAAAGAGCGACTAGAGGAGCAGGAATTCAATACTATGGGTTGGCCTGCACAGTCTCCTGACCTGAACCCTATTGAACATCTCTGGGGTTGGCTCAAGAGGAGGCTTGCAGAGCATGAAAACCCCCCCAATCAAATTCATGAATTGTAGAAGAGAATTCAAGTGGAGTGGGAAGAAATACCAGTTGAGGAGTGTCAGAGATTGATTGAAAGCATGCCTAGGAGGGTTCAGGCAGTACTTAGAGCAAAAGGAGGCTATACCAAGTACTGATAATATTCAAATAATCTATTCATTTCAAAAGTGGAAAAACCCTTTCTATGGTATTGCTGTCTTGAATTTGCCATATCTTAGCCATCTTTGGACCATATCATGTGACCCTGGAGTCGACTGGTACCCAAGGGTATGTACTTCCCACGACCCCACCAAGGCTAAGCACAATTCCCACAGTGTTTGGTGGTGCATCAATGTTAGTATAGAAAGGGTTTTTGGAGTCACTGTATTCAACCTACCCTTCCAATCTCTTCCCTTGTCCATCCAACTTCAAGTTCTGGTGCTTCAAACAACTTGGACCATGTTCCACATGCAGAGAAGCTTGTTAATAATGACTTGGATGATCTTGAGGCCACTGGGGCTCTTCAGCATTTGAACTAAATGGACATCATAGTACTTCTAAATCTGACATTCAAGTCCTACAACATTTTCAAGGTGACAGACAAGGATATTTTTGAGGCCATGATGGATGTGAAGTGTTGAACATATGCACTATAAGTGCTAGTAGATTAGTACTATAGAACTACCATATCTGGTACTTGTTACTAGTTAGCATACACTTACTGTACGTATATGGAATGTAGTTCACACATATCAATCAAGTATATATACTTCGAACTCAGCCATCTAAGTAAAAATACAACTTGTTCTCCTACCACTACTTTCAATAAGGTGAGTGGTGTCTCCAGATACTCAGCATGTAATGCTACTAGGAACAGAGTTTCTGTAAAGGGCTCTTGGATCAGGAGACCCTTCAGGGTTCCTGCTGCCCATCTAGTTCAACAGATTATAAGTCCTGCCAGTTATTCTGGAATGCTCCCCAAACTTGCAGTTCAAGGACATGCTTTATGTGCTCCTGGACATTCCTTAAACATATTTTACATGCTCTTCAGAAAAAGTGAATGTACTGCAAGGTAGCTGTGCCATACATGCACTACACCTATGTTGCATTTATGCACATAGAGACTTGCAAAGACATAGAAACCCTACGGGGTCGTTATGATGGTAGAATGAGGCTCTAGCTGCACTAAATTCCTCTTTAATGTTGAGTATGTGATCAACTCAATACAATACTGATGTGCTATCCTCTAGTGCTCCTGCTCATATCCATCAACATCAACAATGTCTTCCTCCTTGTCCACCACCCTCTTCAAAGAAATCCCCACCCTCATGGATGCTAATTACAAGAATTGGGTGAACCAGATTTGTCCCTATTTAAACGACACCCGACATTAGGGAAAGTGGTCACCATGACTCCCAAGCTAGCAAATGAACCATAAACATGTAGTCTTCAGTCAATCCAAGAATTTCACCTCTAGCGACTGAATACTAATGCCCCCAACTGTCCCTATTAATCATTACGGCGACTCTAGAAACCAACAAAATAGAACCGCACGTCCTATTTCATTATT
>JBBPKY010001059.1:0-10580 GCA_038089495.1 Xerocomellus dryophilus
TGCCCTCGAGCCGCTCAACTTCTACCGAAACGTCCCGACGAACAAAGCCCTCTGCGACGCTTCCATCAAATTCGAGGAACGCACGCGCAAGTATGCGAACCAAGAATCGATGCGCGAGGATCCGTACAAAGATGTTACTCGATGGGAAGCGGGCAGGCGGCGCTTGAGAGGAAGGAGGACGAAGAGAGGCTGAGGCGGTTGAAGGATGACCTCTCGGAGGGTGTTTAATGCCCACGGTACGTGGTCTTTTTCTTGCTTGCGTGGATATAAGGTGGGTGTTTAATGATCGTGCATGAACGTGCAGCAAACTTTCAACGAGGAGAACGTGAGTCGCTTGTGCTTGCTCGTCCGCATCGATCGACCCGACGGTCCGTGACAGTCGCTGAGATCCTGTATCAAAGGTCGCGTCTATCACGTTCTCCTTTGGCTTGTTGAATGCGTACGATAACCCGGGACTGATGGTCGCTTTCCATGCGGTATGTCTCTACAGCAAAGACCACAGTTGCCTGCAATGTTCACGTTGGCCATGACAGGTGGAAACCATCATGGTGAACCCTCAGGCAAACAAAATCGGGAATATTTGGCGTGTCTTGCAATCACCATTGGCTCCTTCATATGGTCATGTCAACCCATCGTCGCGTGCATTCACGCTTTGCTTGGTACATGACCATCAAATTGCACTTTTCTCCATGTGCCTTGCGGTGCAGATTTTCGGTTCGAAGGATCGCGCCACTGTCGCGACCCTCAGCGTTGAATGTGTCGTCATCGTGTTGTTTGTATTCATCATGATGGGCGCGAGAGTGATGCGGCTGTTCTCTAGGAATGACGACGCGGATGATGCGGACACCTCCACAGGAACGACTCCACCCACAGGGTCGCAGTACAACATGGAGCAAACCGATGCGACTCACTGGATACCATAATTTTACATTAACTATACCATGCAACAGACATTGATACGGGTATATATATATTTCTCCACGGTGCGGCAGGAAGATCCAGGATGTTCAGCAATATGACTGGTAGCGGATGATACGGGTGCCTGTAGTCAATATCGGGATCATCGTCCGGAACTTGGCGTGGATCTTTTAATGCGTTCCATCACTATTGTTTGCGCGGCCACAACAAATCCATGAGGGTATTGACATTGAAAGATAAATGGTGTACGACGATGGTCCCCCAGCTCCTCGCTAGGAAAATTATTGTGGGCGCGGCTGCGACGAAGTCCATCCTCACCTCTACGCTGTGTTGCGCACCAGGAGGCTCAGCTTTCGTTTCGTCAGGAACTTTGGCGGGACCAGCTTCTGACCGCGGGGTGGCCTTCTGTGAAGCACAATAAGTAATTATGTTCATAAACGGATAGGACGCATGAACGAGCCTGTGGTCTGACAGTCGATTTTCCAACCGTCCGCTGAAGAGAGTCGTCAGATATCCGTACCCGGTAAAAACGGAAAGGGGAACACTCACTGCTTGCCGCTTACCGGGGGACATCGCTGAAACTTTCTCGTTGAGGGTCGTCGCTTTCGTTTGGGATGGAATACCAGACTGAGGGGACACATCGGAGGGTATTTGACGGGGCGCCAGATTGTGACTGCGTTTCGTCATCACAGTGCTCAACCACCCGACAACGGTTCGACGATTCCCCTCAGTTGACCTGGGGTTGTCAGAAGTTGTCATTGGCTCAGGCATCTCGATGCGCTTCGGCATCGCTTTTCTGAACCACTCCCCGATGGTTCGACGATTCCCCTCAGATGACGCAGGGTCTTCAGAAGTTGACTTTGGGTCACGCCTCTCGACAGACGGGATCATCGGTGGCACTGGAGAGGAATGCAGTTTAGCGGCCGGTGGTGGTGCACACGACTCGAGGGGATTTTCACGCGATTCTGGCGAGGGAGGCTCCAATGTGTTGTTAAAACGAGGTAAAAAAGACTTCATCACTGCATACCTCATCGTAGTTGAATAATGGGGCGGATGTGCTTGGGGGCAACTCGATCTATACCATCATCAGCGAAGCGTCTTCGCGCAGTAACCGCGCTGGTCCTTGCCTCGAGCAGAGCGTCGTTATCATCTTGGCTGTCATTCTCTAGCTCTGGCTGATGGGAAGGTGTCGCATCGGGCTGTTGATCAACTACCTGTACATAAATCGGAATCAGCTCTCCTGTGGCAGGATGATCCCTGCTACCTTGGGAGAGTTTTGTTCGTCTTGGTGCGGTGACCGCTCTTCGTGTTGACGGTCAGGCTGATCTTGGGGTCTCTCCAAGTCAGGTGATACCTTGATTCCGTATGTCAACATCCTGAAAACCCGTATCACTAAACGAAGACATAGGTCCTCACTTTGTGGGTCTGAAAACAAAAAGAGGGATGTTCGGAGCGCTGTCGACAACTGAAAGCCACGACCACTCACATCCTTGATTCAAGGAGGAGGAGAATTGATAGAAACGTAGTTGGATAAACGAATGTTATCAGTCGCACCAACATCGGGAATGTGGCGCTTACTGTGATGGGGAGATAGGACTCGGGTAGGATGTCACTGAGATTCCAGATGGTGATTGTCGTGTTGTTTCCCCCAGTTGCGAGACGAGTGCCATCGGGCGACAGGGCAATGGCATGTGTTGCATGAACGTCTTCCAAGACGCTGCCGCCTAGTTGAGTGTGAGTCGAAGTGTCCCAAAGTGAGACAGAACGACCAGCAGAGGACGCAATAAATCTGTTGTTTACAGACAGCGCAATACTCATGGAATCATTGCTGCTCTGACTGTGAATTTGCCATTCGGCCAGCTGGGATCCGGTAGACGTATCGAAAGACTTGATTTTACCACCTTTGGATGTACTGAAGATCCGATCATCGGAAGCCCAGACAACGGGAGTCGTTAAATATCCACCAGCCAGTGAGTTCTTGATAGTGATGAGCCGGTCACCATTATAACTGTCGAAGATGCGGATGGAGTCGCTGCAGGCAGTGGCGATGTGTCTGCCATCCGGGGAGAACTTGATTCCCCTGACATCACTGTCGTGTTCGAGTGGGCCAACCAGCCTCTCCCCAGTCGTGATGCTCCAGATGCTCGCTTCCCCAGTCCCGGTGGCAAACCTGGTCGATTCGGGCGAGACGTCGACCGCCCGCACCGAGTGTTCGTCCTCCACCTCGACGACCTTGCTCTGCAGCTCTGCATCCCACACGTTTGCACCCTTAATAAACCCGCATACTACCCACCTGCCGTCCCTCGACACGGACATGGCATTCATGTTCATTCCCGTTTGCTTTCCTACCTCTTGACCATCTGCAACTCGCCATCGTTGAATCCCCTGCTGCTTCCCGCCGAACAAATGCTTCCCGTCAGGGTGGAACGCGACCGTGTATAGCCAACCGTCGCCACTTTCAAAAACCACCCTTGGATCCCGGTCTTATTGGTTTGTCAGTGTTACACGATCAGCTCAAGTTACTGGCCCTGAGCACTGCTACGCACCGGTCTTCGTCGACGACATCGAGGCTCCCCGATGGTGCACACCCGTAGGTTTCAAAGTGTCAAGGAACGAGGTGTTTTGGTTCTCTCGTGGTACGCAGGAACGGAGTAACGCAAACGTGTTTCTTCCGTCACCTCGTGCCCTGGGCGCTAATGCTTACTAGATCCCGGTTATATCACTGAACCGAGTCAGGCCCATCGGCGAAACCTTCCTTCATTGAAGGCAGTTAACCATGGAACCTGCGATTGTTCATCGTATATCTACTGACTGCAGGGCCCATTCTATCATTACACTTATGGTGCGTACTCGACGTGCAGCTCATCAGGAAAGAGACGCTTTCCAGGGATCCAGTCTTTCCACTGAACGGGTCATCAAACGTAGTGCTGTGGTTGGTGGCCGTGGTGCGACGCTGGTGTTCGGGTGCGAGATTGGGGCGGGTCGTGCGTCCTGGAAGAATTTGTCTCGGATCTGGCACTCCAATCGATTTATCCTGACTGCCGAAATTGATCGAGTCGAGTGAACGTGTTTACCCAGGCCCATACGATGCGCGACGAAATCCACAACTTTCATTACAAAGACTTTCTCTCTATTCGGGAAAACGATCATGAGGCAGGCGCATCAACTGGAGCCATACCGTCGGTCAGTCCAAAGGACGACTCGCGGTCGACACATTCATTTTTCAACCAGCGGTTGATCGGGTTGATCTGAATGCAAGTGGGCGGATATAGTTTGTGTCTTGCTGGCTGATGAGGTGTGTCTGGACGCTGCGCGCGCTTTGGTGTCCGCGTTCGAAGAACGGGACTTGCTAGCAGGCCCGGGAGAATGGTGTATCGAGGGTAGCCGGGTATCAAAGGACGTTCTGTGAGGAGAGCGTGGTTTATATTTCGGTAGGGCAGACCACGACGCTTCTAACCGCTGCGACTGATGGCTCAAGCTCAGCAGAGCCTTTCGGACGGCCTGGACGAGGTTGGGGAGTGGTGTTCTGTAAATGGCGAGGTCAGGTACGATGAGATATGTCCAGTCTGGGTATGCATGTTAGATGGATCGAGTGGACGGGAGAGGGAGTGACCTTGCAAGACGAGGGGCTCGCTTTCTTGTGGAGGGCGGGAGACTATATTTAGGGGTGCTGTCCGCTGTTAAGGGATGGGTGTTAGCACACGAACATGACGAGACGAGAGGGACTCGCCGAAGGTGCATTGATGGTGTCGGCGTTGCGAGCGACGACGAGGTCCATTGCGGCGGTCATTTTGGAGCGAAGCCTCCTACGCACGACGGACGACTTGCTTGTTGCCTTCTTGGAGGTGTGGAAAAGAAGGCTGACATTGCGCCTGCCGCTCTGTGCGAGTGCGGCGACGCGGGCATCGGCAAGCTGCTTCGCAGCGATGTGTCGTCTTGTTCTGTCGAGTTTGGAGGGCCATCTCTGGGTACGGACGAGGGCGGTGGCAAGGAGGGGATTTACAGGGACAAAGTCGACGGGCTCATGGAGGACGGCATTCGGAAGGGCGCGGATGGTGAACTGGGGACAGACAAAGGAGGGCAGCTTGCGGATGCCGAGGCGCACGGCGGGGTGGGAGGGGTCGAGGAGGCGGGCGCGGTCGAGAAAGTGCGGGTTGGCGTGTCCCGGGGCGGTGTTGCGCACGTTGATGGACCGTGCCCGGGGCAGTCGACTCAGGCGGAGCATCGAAGTAGTAATTGTCCAGGTATGGATGTGGTGTGTGAATTCTGGAAAAGGACTTGTACTCTCATAGCAGACATCGCCGCTGAGGAAAGCGAGGGGGAAGTCGACGCATACACCTGCCATCTTCGAGTGGGGTCAACACAATAGCCAAGAGGTCGGATCGTGCTTGCTGTCGATGTCGGACAAAGTCGACGCTGTCAACCATACAGGCAGAGACGAGGACATGGATGAGCCTGATTCGTTCGCCGGGTCTGCACGAACTTACACGGTGGATCCTACATGGCGGTTATCGGAAATGGAGGAAACTGTG
Source organism: Xerocomellus dryophilus (assembly GCA_038089495.1). Taxonomy (NCBI): domain Eukaryota; kingdom Fungi; phylum Basidiomycota; class Agaricomycetes; order Boletales; family Boletaceae; genus Xerocomellus; species Xerocomellus dryophilus. The sequence continues at coordinate 5,451 of JBBPKY010001059.1, forward strand.
TTGCTCGAGGTACTCATTGCATTTTCGTCGCGCCAAACTGGCTTCGGCATCTGGAGAAAAGGTTCCCCTCAGATCACTGTTTGCGTTGATGGCACTGAAGTCATTGCTCGCACTGGCAGGGCGATGAAGAGAAGGTGGTATCGGACCTGACGCGCGCGCTGATCAGGGGTCCACCAAGGTTGTTCATCATTGGTGAAAATCGTATATCTGGGGTGCTGCTCATCCCGTCATCCATGAACCTCGACCTTTACCCCGAGATGAGAATGATGAACGTGCGTATTTCAGTCCACGTCGACGAATGGAATAATGATGTGTTGTAGGCGTACGCGAGCCTCTGGGACAACTTATCGAAAGAATCCCTCTCCCATTCCTCGCAATCCGTGCCGGTTAAAGCTGTCTCTGCGATGCGATATTCCATGGCCGCCATGTCGCTGACAGATACGGACAGCACAATGATTCTCGAACTCGAGGACGAGCTGGCGACGCTTGTTTCTCCCCCGGCTCCCATGATCGTCTGACCTCGCGTTCGTTTTCTTTCTCCGGTGTTTGTGAATCGACAGTGTACATGACATGGCTAGCCTCTCACGCGTTCACGTCTCGACGAACAAAGCCCTCTGCGACGCCTTCACCAAGTCCGAGTGACGCATGCGCAAGTATGCGAACCCAGAATCGATGCGCGAGGATCTGTATAAGACCCAGGTGGTCGCCGCAGCCAACTTGCGCTGGACCAGGCGCGGCCTATTGAGCGCTGAGCACACGCGGCTCGTTGACAAGGTGTTGCTCGATGGGAAGCGGGCGGGGTTGGGGCTTGAGAAACAGGCGCATAAGGATAGCGTAGCAAAATTTCGATGATGGGAGAACGTGAGTCAATTGTGCATGCTCGCCCCCATCGATCTATTGGACTAATTATCCGTGACAGGGTCGCATCACGTTTACACTTGAAGAACTTGATGGTGTCCCAGAGGACGTGATATCCGGGTATACCCAACGTGCGGAAGGTAACAAGGTCACGTTCAGGAGCCAGGGCGCTCGACATCTTCCCTGTCGCGAGTGTCGTCTGGCTATCAACACGTGTAATCGATCTGCCGGTACGACCTAGTTCAAATATGCCAATGATCCTAAAACGCGTAAAACAGCTCATGAGGCCTTTGACGATAACAATGTCGGGCACCTGGACACCGCCCTCCGCCTGCGCAGGCAGATCGCTGAGATCCTGCAGTACGGTTTATGGGTAGATTTTATCATGGGGGTGAAAATGGTCAACAGCGCAGCCAATGCGAAGCAGGTCTGCCACACCGGCGTTCATGGTTCTGCGTGTATCCCTTATCCGTGTCTAGTTTTTGGACGAGCTCAAGGGACATCTCGACTCTCTAAACATTCAAGAAGGCGCCACCCTTCTCCTGCTTAAAGTGGAGGGAGCTAGGGACCTTAACATTATGAACGTCGAGGCTGGAAAGCAGGTCCTTCATGGTTTAATCTCGTGTCAATACTCCAATTATTCTTCGTATATTGTTGCAAGTCACAGCGGGAGGGGAGTGGCGGGACGACCCAATCCCTGGACGATAATGGAATAGAAATTGCGGATGACCCCACCGAATACCTACAGGACACGGGAGTATCGAGGAACCACCCTTCTTGATGTGGATCTACATTTTTACTGATGTAGTTATATCATGTCTTCAGCCAGACCACTCGGATCTGGGCTCATTGCAAAGCTTAGGTTACCTAACACTCACAGTGAACTAGGGATTCGAGACAGTAGCACGACTGAATGGGAGGACATCCATACGTGTGGTTGTCAATAGCAATCTGAATGACGTACTGGTAGCATCCACAGGAACAACCATGAAGGTACAGGTTATTCCAACGAATGATAAGTAGGGACGCACACAGCAAGGAAACGAAACGAAAACTGGATATCAACATTGTCGTCCGCAAGTCGGCCTTGTTAATGCATTCCCCCGCTATTGTCTGCACGGACGCAGCAAAACCATGACGGTATCGGTAGTGCAAAGGAAATATGAACGTTGTACCATGATAGTCCCCCAGCTCCTCTCTACATGTTATTGTGAGCCCCAGCTACCAAGCGCACGAAGCGGACCCACCTCTACGTTGTTTTGCGCACCAGAGGGATCAGCTTTCGTGTCGCTGGGTACATTCGCGGGACCAGCTTCCGAGCGCGGAGTGGTCTTGGACAGTTGACTTCGCTACAAGAATTATCGTGAGTCTCAGCCGGCATAAGTAAGAAGTGGACACTCACCTCCGCACTGTTTTGCGCACCAGAAGGCTCAGATTTCGTTTTATCCGGGACGTTGGCCGTACCAGCTTCTGAGCGCGGAGCGGTCGTGGGCAGTTGACTCGACGCAGTGGGTTTTGGGGCTGCTTTCTTCTGTGAAACATGGTAAATAGTGATTTTCATAAATGGATAAGACGCATGAACGAGCCTGTCGTCTGACAGTGGACCTTCCAACAGTCCGCTGAGCCGAGTGGTCAGATATCCGTGCCCTGTATCAATGGAAAGGGGCCACACTCACTTTGATCCGCTGAGCGGGGGACATCGTCGAATGTTTCTCGTTTAGGGTCGTCGCTTCCATTTGTGATGTGATATCGGACTGAGGTGACGCATCGGATCGTGTTTGACGGGGGGTCTGATTGTGACTGCGTTTCGTCATTACTCTTCTGAACCACTCCCCGACGGTTCGGTGATTGCCCTCAGACGACGCGGGATTGCCAGATGTTGGCTTTGGGTCGGGCGTCTGGACAGGCCAGGTCATCGGTGGCCCTGGAGAGGAATGCGGCTCAGCAGGGGATGAGCCCGGTGGTGGTGCACCAGACTCGAGAGGATTTTCATGCGATTCTGGCGAGGGGGGCTCCAACGTGTTGTTAACACGAGTTAACAAGGGCCGTATCACTACATACCTCATCGTAGTTGAATAATGGGGCGGATGTGCTTGGGGGCAGCTCGATCTATACCATCATCAGCGAAGCGTCTTCGTGCAACAACTGTGTTGATCGTTGCCTCGAGCAGAACATCGTCATCATCTTGACTACTAGTCTCTGGCTCCGGAGGATTGGAATGTGTTCCATCGGGTTGATCGTCAACCACCTGTACGTAAATTTGGATTAGCTCACTCTTCCAGGGACAAGATGCGTGCTAACTGACCTTGGGAGAGTTTTGTTTGTCGTCTTGGTTCGGTGACTGCTCTTCTTGTTGACGGTCGGGCTGATCTTGAGGTCTTTCCGAGTCGGGTGATACCTTGGTTCCGTATGTCAACACCCAGAAAATCCGTATCACTAAATGAAGACAGGAGTGCCTACATTTTGGGTCTGAAAACAACAAGAGGGATGTTCAGGGCGCTGTCCATGACCGAAGCGATGACCACTCACATTCTGGGTTCAAGGACGGCGATGGTTTATAGAGGTAAACCGATAAATGAATGTTATCGGTCGCGTCAGCATCAGGAATGTGGTGCTTACTGTGATGGGGAGATAGGATTCGGGCAGAATATCACTTAGATTCCAGATGGTGATCGTCTTGTTTTCCTCTCCTCCAATTGCAAGGTGAGTACCATCGGGCGAAAAGGCAATAGAACGTATATCGTTGTCCGAGATGCTGCCTAGTTGAGCCTGAGTCGATATGTCCCAAAACGAGACGGAAGGGCTAGCAGAGCAAGCAATGAATCTGTTGTCTACAGACAGAGAAATAGACAAGGGATTGTCACTGTTATGACTGTGGACTTTCCATTCAGCGAGTTGGGATCCAGTGGATGTATCGAAAGACTTGATTTTTCCACCTTTGGATGTGGTGAGGAGCCGACCGTCGGAATTCCAGACAACAGGAGTCGTTAAAAATTCGCCAGCCAGTGGGTTCTCGATGGTGATGAGCTGGTCACCATTGGAACTGTCGTAGACGTGAATGGAGTCGTTGCAAGCAGTGGCGAGGTGTCTGCCGTCCGGGGAGAATTTGATTCCCCTGACAGTACTGGGATATTCGAGTGGGCCAACCAATCTCTCCCCAGTCGTGATGCTCCAGATGCTCGCGTTCCACCCAGTCCCAGCGGCAAACCTGGTCGACTCGGGCGAGACATCGACTGCACCCACATAATCTGTGTCCTCCACCTCGACGACCTTTCTCTGCAGCTCCGCGTCCCACACGCTTGTGCCATTCATCGTCCCACATACTATCCACTTGCCATCCCTCGACACAGAAATGGCGTTCATGTCCATTCCCGTTTGCTTTCCTACCTCTTGACCACCCGCAACTCGCCATCGTCGAATCCCATCGCTCGTCCCGCCGAAAAAATGCTTTCCGTCAGGGTGGAAAGCAACTGTGTATAGCGTACCACTACGATAATCACTTTCAACAACCACTCTGGTATGGTCTTACTGAATTGTCAGTGTTGTACAATCACTGAGCCTAAGAACTGCCACACACTAGTCTTTGTCGACGACATTGACGCTCCTCGATCGTGCAGTGCACACCCGTAGGTTTCAGAGTGTGAAGGAACGAGGTGTTTTGGTTCACTCGTGGTCTTGCTCGTGGTAATAACGCAGTTACACACCGGGGATATTGACTTTTTATGGACGTTCACAGGTAATTTAAAAGTACAATAGAAATTTCAAATTTAGTTTTTCTATTTTCATGAGCATAAAATGTCAAAGATGGCTAAGAAAATTTCATATTTTCACCAGAAAGGGGTGAAAATTTGAAGTTTTCATGGCATGAAAATGGGAATCAGTGAAATTTGAAAATTTCAAGGTTCTTTAAATGACGAGAAAATGTCAAACTCCCCGGTGTGTGTTACACTCTCTTCACTATCCAAAGACGGCGGCGACACAATACACGCTTCACCAATCAAATTGATCACTCATACTCTCTTCGATCTACTCCAAGGCTGTACGGCTCACAGCCCTAGCAGTAGCAGAACACTTCTATTCGCGCTCCTGCAAGGCCTGCTCGCCAACAATGTCGGTGGCTCGACACTCCCAATCAGCAACGAACATCCACTTCTAAAAAGGATGTCAGTAAGAGTAAGCTTTCACGATGGCAGGACATACGGGAGTGTTCTCAGTGCTAGTCATTGTCTGCTCTTTGATAATGTCGGAGGCTCGACCAGACCAATCGTATCC
>JBBPKY010001060.1:0-10574 GCA_038089495.1 Xerocomellus dryophilus
GACGCTAATGCCATCGAAGAGATGGAGACAGTGAGTCCACTGATGAGAGAACATGCCGGGCCCGGCGGGGACGCGACGGAGGAAAGAGAAAAGGAATAAACGTGCGCTAAGGAGTAAAATCGTAACATTACCCCCTTCGTACAATCGAACCCCTGGTTCGACTAGGATACCCTCAGGGAAATCCCTATTCGGAGTTGGAGGGAACTCCGAAGATGTGGGTCGCCTGTTCAGGGGAAAGAATCTCCAAAGGGCAGTCGTCAGCGACGTGGCCTCCTGTATCACAACGAGAGCAAACTCTGGTGGGACAAAAGCGAGCGGAATGTCCCCAGCGGGAGCAAGTATCGCATTGGATAGTAAGACAAGCTGATTGGGGATGGCCTGGAGCGGAAAGGTGACAGTGCGGGCAGACGTAGTGGGGGCAGTTCTCTTTGTAGTGACCGCGACCGTGGCACCGAAAGCACTCGGTGAGGGCAGAAGTGGGTGGGCGAGTGATAGGAAAGGATAGGACACGCTCTGGGGCCGAAAGGATGGGTCGGTTATTACCAATGCGAACGATAAAGGAGCGGTTGCGATTGACAGCGTCTTCGTCTAACCCGTACTCAGGGTTGACGGCGGTGAGGGAGGAAGTGGCATCAGATGGAGTAGGGGAGGAGATTCAGGAAAGTAAAGTGGCGGAAGGCGACGGAGGGGCAGGGACTGGTAGAGGCGGTGGGTAGGAATTTCCGGGCAGGAGATCCGACTGCGAGAGGTAACGGTCATGCTGTTCCATAGTCATGGAGAGGAAGATGCGACGAAAGGTGGGGTAAAGAAGAGTGGGAGGTAGTTGTTCGACAAATGAATGAAAACCATGGATGTGAAGAATGGTAAGAACACGTTCAGACAGATCAGAGAGGCGTAGGTGAAAGGGAACTCCAAAGTCATCTTCGAAATTGGTGGAGGATGAGAGTGCTTGGTAACGTTGGATGGAAGTGGAATCGTGGAAGAGGCGAACAAGCTCCTGGCAAATAAGATCCTCGTCATAGAGGGGGAGGTCCTCAACGGCGCGGAGGAGGACCGGGCTTGCGATGATGGCAGCGTAGAGCGTATGGGTGGCGGAGATGGGTAACAAGGTAGGCGAGACTCTGCGCAAACGCAAGGGGGAAGACGAAGGCGAGGAAGACAGAGAGGAAGAAGAGGTAGAAGAAGATAAAAACGACATGGTGGTCAAAGATGATGTCAAAGGGCATATGCTAGGGGGGTACTTCACGTAGAGACGCCGCGTCCTAGGATGAAAGGAAATGGAAGGTGGGGGAACACTTAGGTGAGACCGCGAGTTTTCTTATAGTCGGAGAGGATTCGGGGGGCATGGCGGAGATTTCCCTCTGGTTCCCAGGTATTTTCCGAGGAAGGATAACCTTTCCATGCGGTCAGGTACTGGCGGCGTCCTGAGGAACCTCTGTGGGAAACAATAAAGTCAACTTCGTATTCTTCTTCAGCTTCGATAACGTCAGGTGGTGGACGGGAGAAGGAGGGACCATGTGCTTCGGTTTGGCGATAAGGAGATAAGAGAGTGGCGTGGAACACGTCATGGATTTTCCATGAGGGAGGTAGGCGGAGTTGGTAGGTAAGGGGGGATAGTACCTGGCTAATTTCGAAAGGACCATGGCGTTTGGGGGCCAATTTCCTGGACGGGTAAGGGATGCGGAGATTAGTGGCTTCCAGCCAGACCTTATTTCCGACTTTCCAAGGGGAGAATCGCTTGGAGGACCGTTCCGTCATGATCTGACGGGCGGTCTCATGTGCCGCCAAGGCTTCTTTTCTCATGGTGTCAAGGGAGGATAAGCAACTTTCTAAAGCAGGAATAAACGTCTTGCCTAATGAGGGATAGGTGCGTGGTTCATATCCCAAGAGGAGGGAAAATGGGGAGACTTTAGTGGAACTGTGGGGTACGGAGTTATGTTGAAATTTGGTGGCGGTTAGGTGTTCGGCCCATTTGTGAGGGTTATTGGCGCAAAAGATACGGAGGTAGGTCTCTATTTCTTGGTTGGCTCGTTTGGTTTGTCCGTCAGACTGGGGGTGATAGGCGGTAGATAGGCGGGTATCGTACTGTAGGAGGTGGGCGAGTTCCTTCGCAAAGGCAGAGGTGAACTGTGGGCCGCGATCCGAGATGAGGGTGTCATGGAGGCCGAAGCATTTGAACACGTGGTCGAAAAAGAGTTGGGCTATTCCCTTAGCGTCGATGGTCTTAGTACAAGGGCAGAGAATTACCCCCTTTGTAAGGCCGTGGTCGACCATGACCATCAAAGAATCGAAGCCGGCGGAGAGGGGAAGGTCAGTGACAAGGTCAACGGAAAGCTGTTTGAACGGGAGAGTGGTGGAGGAACGTATCGGGGCCAGAGGAGGAGTCGTAGGATGGGTGATGACTTTGTTCTGTTGGCAGGTACCACATCCTGAAATATAGTTATTGACAAAAGTGGACAGGCCCGGCCACCAGAAGTCTCGTTCGAGGACAGCCTTGGTGCAGAATCGGCCAAGGTGGCCCGTGAGTGGATAAATTGAAGTAGGGCGGAGCATGCTGGCGGGGGTACATAGAGGCGGTTTTTGTAGAATAGGTGACCATTGTCGAAAGACCAATCAGCTAGGGATGAACGGGGGAAGAGGGGAGAGCCTTCGTCGAGGGCTTGGAGAGCGCGAAGTACGAGGGGGTCGGAAGAGGATGAATTCTGGATATGACGGGCTAAGGAGAGGTCAAGGGCGTTGATGATAGCTGGTTCCGGGACGATAGAGGCGTTGGTGTTGTCGGAGGAGGTGTCCACGCTGTCACGGCGAGAGAGTGCGTCGGCAGGGGCTAATTTGGTACCAGGTAATACTTTCCAAGTGATATCGAAGTCTTGGAGAAACAGGGACCATCGGGCTTGGCGTCGGGACAGTTTACGAGGGTCTTTGATATAAGAGAGGTTTTTGTGATCGGTGATGATGGTGACGGGGTGGGAGGTTCCCTGGACATACTGTCGCCATTCGGTAAGGGCAAGGATGACAGCGAGGAGCTCTCTGTCATAGATATCGTAGTTACGTTCTGCAGGGGCGAAGGTGTGGGAGTAGTAGGCGCAGGGGTGAAGATCGCCATTAGAATCAGGTTGTAGGAGAATGGCACCTGCAGCGAGGAGGGAGGCATCGGTCATGATGGAGAAGGGTCGGGACACGTCAGGGATGGAAAGTACAGGACCGGATGCGAACACCTTCTTGAGGGTGTCGAAGGCTCGCTGTTGGAGGTTGGTCCACAGCCAGGGTTGGTCTTTCTTGGTGAGGAGATTAAGGGGGGCGACGACATGGGAGAAGTTGGGGATGAACTTGCGATAGAAGTTCGCAAATCCGAGGAAGGAGCAGATCCCTTTTACGGAGGTTGGGGGCTTCCACTCATGGATGGCAGACAGCTTGGTGGGATCCATCTCGACCTTTCCTTGACCGATGATCATGCCAAGGTACTCCATTTTGGGTGCGTCGAAGGTGCATTTGGATAATTTAAGGGAAAGTCCGTGTTCGCGTAGGCGGGTGAGGACGCGACGGGTGCGTTCGTGATGAAGGTTTAAGTCATGCTGGGTGTGAATGCCTAGATCGTCCATATAGATCTTGAGCCATCGTTCGGCGATCATGTCGGCGAAGATGTGGTTCATGAACGACTGAAAGGTAGAGGGAGCGTTGCAGAAGCCAAAGAACATCACTGTGGGTTCGAAGAGGCCAAAAGGGGTGATGAAGGCGGCCTTCCATTGGTCCTCTTCATGAATACGAATGTTATTGTAGCCCCATCGTACGTCGAACTTGGTGAATAGAGTGGAGTCTTTCATGTCGTCGATGAGTTCGGGGATGAGCGGTAAGGGGTACGCGTTGCGGACGGTGTGAGAGTTTAGGTGTCGGTAGTCCTGACAAGGGCGTAGGGAGCCGTCCTTTTTAGGGACGAAGAAGAATGGGGCAGCTTGGGGAGATTTCGACGGAACGATTCACCCAGTCTTGAGATGTTCATCGATGAACGCTTTGCACGTTTCTTGTTCTTTGGGATTAAGAGGATATACTTTGGCGACCTTTGGTACAAAGGACTCCTTGAGTTCTATGGTGTGGTCGTACGGGCGATGAGGAGGAAGGGTGTTGTGAGTTTGTTCGGAAAACACATCTTCGAAGTCTTTACACCAGCTGGGGAGGAGGGTTTCTGAGGCTTTGGCTTCTTGGGCGAGTTGGGTGGCGATGGTAATCTTGTTGAGGTGCTCGCAATACGGTTCTACCGGGGGGAGGTGCTCACTAAGAGACTCAGCGTCCCCCGGAGAATACCTTTGAGAATGGAGTCGTCCGAGCTCCATGTCAACATCCATTCCGAGCCATCGGAGTAGATACCTCTGCGGGGATAAGTCAGTGTCCTCAGGGGGGGAGAGTTTCGGGAAGGTCAAGGTTTTCTTTTTCCAGTCGATGAGGGGGTTCTTGGCTCGTAGCCACGGCATTCCCAGGATGATTTGTTTTCTTCCAAGGCCGAGAACCATCAATTCTAGGGTTTCGGGTGACTGTGGGAGAGCGAGTCGAGTTTGGACTTTCCATGAAATGGTTCCTCGTTGGTTGGTGGTTCCGTCTACATTGTATGCTTTGATGGGTTCGGGGAGTCTTTTCATGGGGAAGTTGGCGAGGGATAATAGGTTGATGTCGATGAAGTTTCCGGTCGCGCCGGAGTCTACGAGGGCAGTGGTTTCGATGGTTTGTCCTCCAACGAGTAGCTTGATTGGGAAATGCAGAGTTCTATCATTTGCAGAAGCTACTAGTACATGAGGGGAAATATGAGAAGGCGACGTCGAGGTGGCTTCTCGTTTCAAAAATCCGACGTGGAGACAAACGAGACTTCCTCCTTAGGCTCTTCGAAGCACATTTGGAGGACTTGGAGTATCTCCCCTTCGTTCTTGCCTTTGGTTTTCAGGGAGTTGACGAAGGTGTCAATGGCGGAAGGGGCGGCTGTGGGGGTTTGTGAGGTGGAAGGCGTGGGGGGGCTTATTGTTTCGGTGGAGCGAATGGTCTGGGGACGAGGGGAGAACTTCGGAGGGGAGGGTTTCTGAGACGAGTTACACTAGGTGGCGTTGTGTCCAGTTTTGCGGCATCGGAAGCATCTTCCTTCCTTGATGCATTTAGCTCGCTCAGTCGGGGTGAGTTTGGTCAATGTCACAGCGTCGACGTCCATGGCATAGGGGTCTCGGGCAGGGCGAGGATTTCGGAGGGTAGCGGGGGTTCTTCTGCCTCTGTAGGCTAGGATCCTCATCTTTTGAGCGTGGAAGACTTTTGCTTGCTTGATCCATTCCGCGATCTTGGTGGGGATGGTTGACATGGAGAGGATCGTGGTGGTAAGTTGCTGGTCTAACCCCAGCAAGAACTGATCGATGAGGATATCATCATCGGTGATCCCAGCTTTGACCGCTAAGTTCTGGAATTCGGTGATGTAATGCTGGAACCCGTCATCCGTCGCTCCATCGGAGCGTCTAGTGGTTTTTTGTACGAGTTGCGAAAGTTCTTGGCGAGAGGTGGCTTTGAGATCGAACGGCCAGAAGGTGGAGATGAAGTGTTCGGAGAACTTGTCGAAGGTTTTCTCTTTGGCGTCAATAGTAGAGTCGTTAAGGATATCGAGCCAATTCTCGGAGAATTCGACTCCTCGTCCTTTGCTCATCTTGTTCAGGGTTACGGTGACTTGTCGTTCATCGGTGCCATACAGGGTGGGGTTAATCTTAAAATAGGCCTTCATGGCCTTGATCCAACGCATGGCGTCTTTGGGTTCTCCGGAGAAATCAGCGGGGAGGGCTGCTTTGAGCTCAGTGGACTGGGTGGACATGGGGTTTGCTGGTGTTGGGTTAACTGGGGGTGTTATGACTGGGTTCTGTGGGGCAGGGACAGGGCGCTGTGGTACAGAGGGTACATAGGGGTTTCTTTGTCTGCGAGGTTCTGGAGTTCGAGGGGGCGAGGGTCGTTCTTCCTCGTCGTCAGAGGGTGGGTGAAGCCCGTAGGCTCTTCTCAGGGCTCGTTGGTGTGCAATGTTTTACGGGTGGTTGGTCCTGCTCCTGAATAGGAGGGACAGCAGGAGATTCTCGATCTTTTGTTACGCAGGGCATACCAATTGAAGTCGAGTGCGAGGTCTAGTGTCTCGACGGAGGTACTCACGGAGAGACACAACGTTGTCGAGCACTTGCTAAGGTTCTTAGGGAACGAGGTCTTAAGCGAGCGGCCTAAGGATTCGAGAAAGTATGCTTGTATTGTGTAGATCGAGAATGAGTAACAATTACATGGCAGCGATGACTATATACCCGAGAACGCGTAAGCGAAGAACTCCATGGAAGGTGAAAGAAGTGACGCGTAAGTGAAGAACTCTCTGGAATGTCATAGAAGGTGATGAGTAAAGTGGATCACGTAGCTAGTGCGAGAGAACTAGCTAGAACAAGAACGCTGTCCAAGAGTAAAGCAGAAAAGAGACAATACCTCTCCCGGTAAGACTAGAAGGAGAACGGTGTGAGGTCTTTACAAGAGGATAAGAGAGACGCTGATGCCATCGAAGAGATGAAGGCAGTGAGTCCAACGATGAGAGAACATGCCAGGTCCGGCGGGGACGCGACGGAGGAAAGAGAAAAGGAACAAACGTGCGCTAAGGAGCAAAATTGTAACAGCTATACTATGGAAATCACATTCCTTCCATAGCACAGAGCACAGATCAAGATGGTGGTGAACTCGCCATGATGATGGAGCAAGCCAGGGAATGTAGCATAGACCTGAACTCATTCAATGATGACCTGAACGGACATGAGAATGATGGAGGTTCTAGTGTGGATCTGGACTCTGGACAAGAACCAGCCAGCACTGGATGAGTCAAGATGTAGCAGGATGTCGGTGAGGACTTTAATTGTTAGATCTTGACATACGCAATCATCCATACCTCATGTCACCGCACTAACTTGATCACACGGCATGTATTCAGACCCTTCAATGCACTGTATGCTTCTCCAGCTAAATGTTATCGATCTATTCTGTTGTACCACAATGCAGCATTTGTAATTTCCACTTTTTGTGCTAATCCGATGATCATGAATTATGTCTCAATTTAGAGATGCAGGTGGTGGTGCTCGTTTACCTAACCCTCTGACCTGGATCTCCGACTGTAGCTCAGTATAGCTGACCGTTGCTGACTATTTCCATCCACGTCACTGACCGTTGCTGACTATTTCCATCCACGTCACTGACCGTTGCTGACTATTTCCATCCACGTCACTGACCGTTGCTGACTATTTCCATCCACGTCACTGACCATATCTCTAGTTTCTTGACCATCGCTGACCCATCCCCGTCTCCACCTATTGTAGCTTAGTATGGCTGACCGTCGCAGACGTCACCAAGCATTGGCCAATCCTTGTGTAAGTGTGCAGTCAACGTGATCCTTCGATTCGCCTAACAGTCATCGACAGACCATTGCATGGCCACATGGGGACCTCAACCCATGCTTGCAGCCAGATACCACTCAAGTTAGCTGCAGTGCTGAACAACCAGTGCTCCCGAACACCTTGCAGTCCAAGCCTTTCTCTGCACATGTGCTTCAAAACGAAATATTCATAGGTGATGTTGGGAGATCGTCATCAAGCCAAGATCGTGACGCGTTCTCACAACTGCACACCTCCACCCCTTATTCTGATGCTTACCCGTTGAATCCTGAACCCCATCATGCACCATTGTCACCATATACCCATCTGAGTGAACTACCTGCTTCCACTGACCCCACCAATTCCCAACTATTCCAGCTGTCCGCATCAGGTTGTGCTTCTGCTATGGACCAGGCTGCACTCTCGCTATATGAAAACCCACATGTGCATGGCATGAGCGCCAACCCCACCTATTCCCAACCGTTCCAACCGTCTGCTCCAGGCCCTGCTTCCGCTATGGGCCAGGTTGCACCCTCACTATACAAAAACCCACATGCGCATGGCATGAGCGCCAACCCTGCCTATTCCCAACCATTCCAACCGTCTGCTCTAGGCCCTGCTTCTGCTATGGGCCAGGTTGCACCCTCGCTATACGAAAACCCACATGCGCATGGCATGAGCGCCAACCCCACCTATTTCCAACCATCCCAACCATCTGCTCCAGGTTGCACCCTCGCTATACAATAACCCATGTCACGGCACTGGCTTCATGTGCCATCCAATAAGCCGGGTTCCACCAGCCGTGTGCGACGTTCATACACGTGTAGCTTCATATGTGTTACCGGCATGCATGCACTATGTGCCAGTGTTTGCTCCCTTGCGTCCCAACAAGCAAGTGCACGGTGAGGTTGTCACTGCAGGATGTTCCATGTAAGTTTTTTTCTTTTTCTTTTCCCTCCATCCAAGTCACTGATACCCTCCCCATTCCATAGGCTGGCATGGAAATGTTGATCACAAGCACCACCCCTTCCACTCATCATCTTCCACCCCCCCCCCACTCAGCAACTCAGAGCATGATCCTCCTTCAGGCCCAACGCCAACCAATACAGTTGCAAGTGTCATTCCTGCCAGTGCGGGATCCGAGGTTCCCTTGGAAACAGCACGCAAGATTTTCGCTCGTACAAGAGATCTTGTACGACAAATGACCATATCAACCAATGCAATATTGTTGAGGGAGGACTGTCAAGCTGCAATACAGGATGCTACATCCAAGTTCTTAGGTAGGTTTATAATATATTCCTTTAAATTTCTTACAGACCTTTTCTTGAAGATCTGACCCAGTCGACTAGCCTCATAAATGGCAAAAATGTCTCAAACGTCTATGCAGTTGTTATTGCAACACGGAAACTGTTCAAAGACACCACACGCTCCACCATCCACAGTGCATATGGCCTTCGTCCAGACCTCCAAGATACATGACCTGATGCTGAGGTCGTCATCAAGCAGTCGGTAATCCCACAACTCTTGAGTGATGACCGGTGGCTGCACCAATGGGATGTGGTATGTGTTGAGAATTATATTAGTCAGATATCTAACCCGTTCATCTTCTATTACAGCTGGGTCTAGATGACTTACATAATATGATGACATTATGTTCTAGATTCCTTATCTCCTATCTATGACATCATAGATACGGGCTATTCTTGTTATCAAGATAGTGTTTACTTATCTCTTATCATAGAGATAAGGATATTCTTTTATGGTAAATTACCATACATAGTATATGGTCTGTGCACTCACAGCTATACTATAAAAAGACCGGTCTTACAGCCTGGAAATATAACGAGTTCTTCCCTCATACTACTCGCTCAGTCTTCTCACCTCTGCAAGATATCTACTAAGTGAGTCTTTCTCACTTACATCCTCTCAGCTTCCTCGCGTTAGCCTCTAGGGAATACTCTTGGTATTCTCAAAAGTATGTGGCTCATTTCTTATTATTCAGTATTGATTTTCATATTTAGCACAGGAATACTATCGCTTTCTTCAAGCACCCCGCGCTCACTTCTGTTATTCTCAACACCATTTGGCTTGGTGGGCGGCGCCATTGCCTCCTCAACACTAATGATGCATTTGCACATGCAATTTCCCTTTCCATCGTGGCTATTCACTCAGCGCTTAGTGAGCACATTAGAGGAATGTACAAACCTGTAGATTTCTCTACAAACACGGAACCTATCTATAACAGAATATTGACATCACTTCTTGCTCACCCCTCACTTGAAACAACCAAAAACCAAGGAGGGCTTTAGGGAATCGAAGGAACTGAACAACTACTAAGAATGGAGTGGGGAACTAGGACACTAGGTCCAACTGAGTCGTGTGTTTGGTGTAAAGACCCAGAGAACTAGACTGGAGTTCTCTGGCTGGGACTTGCGCCCTTATATACTACTCATAGATTTGTACATGTGTGTACCGTATCCACCGACACTAGCCCCAACATAGCTATAGTATGTGGCAGCATAGCCTAGATAGAAGCATAGGACATGAGGTGCGCAGCATGGAGTGATGCATGAGGCAACCGCGCCGTGGTGGTGGCAGAATGGAAGAGAAGAGAAGCATAGCGGAGATTAAACATAGCCATGCACAGCATGGAAATGAAAAGAAGTGTGTGCATAACGAAAGGCAGATCTTGGATCTGGTGAGAAAGTGAATTATGTAAAGGAAAGTGGGTACTGGGTTCTATCCATGTTATCTGATAAGATAAAAGATAAGATAGCAATAGGAAGTGAAAATTTGACTAAGTCTGTTATGTGCAGGTGTGACTGAGCAGCACCGTAACATCACTCCCATTTCTAAGGGAGAGACTTGCACGATGGGGGGATTCATTAATAGGTATAGGTACTACTGTATAGCCAGGTGTTTTGTATGATATCTATTATCTAGTAATCTAGCCGGTGATCATATCATTATCATTGGTATCTAGCTTGGATGATCTTTGTGATCTCACATTCCGCACAGAAACCCTTTGGATTACCTACACATTAAGCCATACAGTGGCTCAAAAAAGTGTCCCAATGTTTGCATGTTTTTCACTAAAGTCGATAACCCCTAACCGCATCTAACCTGGGCCCTAACATGTGAGTGTATCAAATCAAGCCCTCACTCTTGGCT
>JBBPKY010001061.1:0-10564 GCA_038089495.1 Xerocomellus dryophilus
TGCGTCAACCCGCATGTCCCACCTATAAGGGCAACCATCCGGTCCAGTAAATGTGCGCTTCCTGTAGAGACTGGTCCGTCTGAGAAAAATTTCAATCAAGGGCAACGCACGAACCGACCCAATATCCCGTGCGAAGGGAGGAAGTCGTTGGACTGCATGTCCTGCCCGTTGAGGCGAAACGTCGATGATCCAATCAGATGCCACTCGATCTCGCCGATCACGACGAATTGGTCGCGCATGTCCATGGGGTCATCGTTTGGCTTGATCTTGTGGATCGTCGTCGTCTGCATGGCGACTTTGAGGCGGGGATGGGTCGTCTTGTAGAGCACCTGGCCGTTTTCATTAGTGAAGGTGGTGTTGCGCACGGACTCGGAGGAGAGTACGAGCTGCATAGTGTCAACGAGTCGAAGCGCCCACTGGCTCCTTGGCAAGACTTACATGTCAGAACAGCCTCGCTCAGCATGCACTGCCTCTGGCGAACAGGCAACTAGTATAGCGCGCTCGATCGATGTCACATCCAACGTGTCCGCACAGCGCGCGGAACCCTCGAATGTCGCCGAGTTTCATGAGATCGAGCGGGCGGCAGAGATTGCACTCAAGGGAGACTACAACAGGGTCAGATCAACCTCTGCATTTCTCGAACGTTGAGCGGGATAGTATCACAGGAGTCGCGCTTCGGTTCCCGGACGAACTCTTGCATGACGCCGTTCCCGTCTATCGCCTAAGATCGTGGCCCTGGGACACAGGCCACAACCAACGAATCGAAGCCTGACGAACGAGTAAACCCGGAGCTAGGGAGGTTGAGTGTCTCCGACAGAGGGAGAGAGCAGCTGAAGTAGAGAGAGACCGGAAGGAGCCGCCAGCCCCTCCCAGCTTCGCGCCACCCCGAAAAGATCTCGACGTTCGAGCGTGGCATTTCTCCCAAAGCTGCACCGCACCTGCAAGCCAACGACATGTTCGGCATAACCGCCCTGTCCGAGTCACCTCTCGTTCCTCTCTCTCATCTCTGTGTTTCCCCTCTCACGAACGAGTCTTTTCCACCCCACCATAACTCGTGCAGTCGAGGTCAAACTGTTGAACAACTTGAAACTTAGCGCTCATTCCCGAGTTGCCGGATCCGGCATCACCAACCTTTGCAAGAGTGGATGAGCTTGTTCCTCACTTCCTGTTCAAACGGCGCTTGACTCGCGCTCATGTCGACGTTCAGCCAACTAGCGATCGTGCACCCGAGTCTTTAAGGTCTGGGCTTTGCTGTTGAAGTCGTTCAGTGGATGTTCTACGAAACAGGTGGGATGGACCCGACTTTGGTCATCGGCACGCAGCATTCACGACGCGCAACGAAGAGTGCTACATCAGCCTATCTGTTCGTGATTGGCTGCCGGTATTGTACAACGCGGTACATTTCATTCAAGACCTGGACGAACTCGCCTTCGTAACAATGCTGCGTCCACGCTCCGCCGTTTTGTCGGCGTCGTTGCTCCTGATGCCCCGTTTACAACTGGAGTCGAACCTCTGTTCGTACGTATCATGATCGTCTTTCCCGCTCAAGAGCGTGTTGCGATCAAAACGGAGCTCCGAGCTCGAGGTGCGACCCTTGCTCGCAGGAGATGGTCGGAGTATTTCTTCACCAACTCCACATTCAGATTCACGACGGGCGACAGCGCTTCGATGGCTCAGGGAATGAATCTTACTGTCGTCGTTGACGGCGACTCGGGGGCACTGGAAGCGAGGAGAACGCGTCGATGGAGATCCAACCGCACCCGTCGTTCCATCGTCAAAAAGAAAGAAAGAAAGAGCCCGACGCCTTGAACGCGCGTGCTCGCTCGCCCTTATCCAACCCCACCCCAGCTTGTTGCACCTACGGTCCACATCACGCCGCCTCGCACTGCCTCGCCCACCCTGGCATGTACATTGCACTCGTTCGCTCATCTGTCGACCCATCCACCCTTGCCCTCACATACCCACGAAGGATATGGATACGGACTGGCACCCGGGGACACCATGCCGTTCCCTAATAGGTAATCTCACTTGGTTCGTCGCACCCTTCTACTCGCCGGGTATATCGCGGTTGCTTCATACGTCGTCGGATGCTACCACTAGGATATCACGCCCTACCCGGCAAGTACTCCTCGTAGCCCTCATCCTCAGTTCGATTGCATGTATACTACACCATTCATACAATATACCATATGTCTCCTAGTGAACACAGTGGCGTCCAAAGGTCCACTCATCCTTGTCCAAACGGATTTTCTCCACGTATACAAGGGTGAGAACAATCAGGTCGAGCATATGCTCCACAGCTGGATCGACCTCCAGTCGAGGCTTTCGTTTGGGTCCTGCTATGCCCAGTGTAGCTCTATTGTACCGCGCAACCTCGGTTCGGGACTCATCATCCCTTGATAGCTACATCAGATAGTAACTCGGCACCAAAGCAACCGCCCGGGTCGTACGCACCACTAGTGCGTCAACCCGCATGTCCCACCTATAAGGGCAACCATTCGGCCCAGTAAACGTGCGCTTCCTGTAGAGAATGATCTGTCCGAAAAAAAATTCAATCAAGGGCAACGCACGAACCGACCCAATATCCCATGCGAAGGGAGGAAGTCGTTGGACTGCATGTCCTGCCCGTTGAGGCGAAACGTCGATGATCCAATCAGATGCCACTCGATCTCGCCGATTACAACGAGTTGGTCACGCATGTCCATGGGGTCATCGTTTGGCTTGATCTTGTGGATCATCGTCGTCTGCATGGCGACTTTGAGGTAGGGATGGGTCGTTTTGTAGAGCACCTGGCCGTTTTCGTTAGTGAAGGTGGCGTTGCGCACGGACTCGGAGGAGAGTATGAGCTGCATAATGTCAACGAGTCAAAGCGCCCACTGACTTGGCAAGACTCACATGTCCGAACAGCCTCGCTCTGCATTAACTGCCTCTGGCGAAGAAGCGATAGCACGCACGATCGATATCACATCCAGCGTGTCCGCACAGCGCGCGGAGTCCTCGAATGTCGCCGAGTTTTATGAGATCGAGCGGACGGCAGAGATCATAATCAAGGGAGACTACAAGAGGGTCAGATCATCCTCACCCTTTCTCGGTCGCTGAGCGAGACAGTATTACAGGTCGCGCTTCAGTTCCCAGACGAACTCTTGCATGACGCCGTTCCCGTCTATCGCTTGCTCAAGCGGAACGTGGGCCAAACACACGACTTGTATGTTTTGGCAGACACGTCTTACGGCAAGTGAGACACGTCCTGTCCTGCGACCAGCTCCACACTGAAAATGCACGCCCACATAGCTGCTGCGTCGACGAGGTTGCCGCCCAACACGTCGATGCTGACTTGATCGTGCACTATGGCCATGCGTGCATGAGCAAGTAGGTTCCATGCCCTACCCTTTCGATCCCGTGTTGACGAAGCCGGAACAGAACGTCTAGGCTACCCGTCGTCTACGTCTTTGGTCGCAAACCGATTGATGTCGACGATTGCGTCCAGGAGCTCAGCAAGATCCTCACGGGCGTCCCTGACGCGGGTGAAATGGCGACCAAGTCTGTTCTTGTTCGACACGATGTCGGGTACACGTACCGAGTGGGTGAGTTTCAAGGTTCCCTCCATGCGACCCGAAGGTGTGCAATGAACTTTGTAGGACATGTCGTGAGCCAACTTCGAGATAGAACTGGCATGTCTGTCTTGTATCATGAGATACCGACCTGGGTCCACCCAGCGCCAGTACCGCTCCCTTCAACGCCCGACAACGAAGCCAAAGCATCTTCACCGTCGGATAGCGATTCCAAGACTGACGAGGCCCCAACCACCATCATATACATCGGTGAAGAAAGCCTTACCCTCACAAACCTGCTGATGACGCATTCCTCAAGCCATGTGAGCCTGGTTGGTTGATAGTATTGATGGTAGCTCATGGCTATCACTAATAGGTCTACTCATACAATCCAATCACGAAATCCTCGAGACTGGAGTCGGAGCGAACGAATAGACTGCTCATGCGGCGTTTCGCTGCCGTTCAGAAAGCGCGCGATGCCGACGTGTTCGGTATCCTTGTGGGCACGCTTGGTGTCGGTCAGTGCTTGTGTTGCATGATCACCCTTTCTTGACGAACGTGTGATAGCGTCCTATTTACCTCTCATATCCCACCTTCGCAAGATTCTCGCAAAAGCACAAAAGAAAAGCTACACGATCAGCGTCGGAAAGCTCAACCCCGCAAAACTGGGGAACTTTATGGAGATTGAGTGCTTCGTTTTGGCGGCCTGTCCGGAGAATAGTGTCATCGAATCGAAAGTGCGTTTATCGGTTGACCAATCATATCGGTTTGTCCCAAAGCTGCCATGCAGGAATTTTATCGACCCATCATCACGCCATATGAATTGGAAGTCGCGCTTCAAGCTGAGGGTACATGGAGTGGCCGCTATGTGCTAGATTTTGGACGACTGCTCGCTGAATATGGCTGTTGGTATCTTGCCCCCGATGATCTTATGCTCTGACCCCGATGACTTTGAAAAGCCCACAATGACACCTCGAACGACGAGGAAGACCGAGATCCGGATCAACCAACATTCTCACTTGTCACCGGAAAATACCGCCACGCCAAGCGGTTCGGTGGTGAGATACAAACACTCCCGATTACTTCGTCTCAAACGCCGTTTACCTGCAGCCCCTGAACCTTCTGACGGAGACACGTCATCCCCGAACGCGGTGGTTCTCCGGAACCAAGATGGGACGATGACAGTACTCCCGGAGAGTGCCGCAGGTGCGTGACATGGCGCACAATGCAAGCTTGCTTTGATCTGATCTCACATGCATTGTCTGACAGGACTGTACCTGCAATCTCGATCTTTTCGAGGTTTGGAAACGAGAGTCGGCGAGGATGCGCCGAGTATTCTGGAACAAGGTCGTAGTGGCATTGCTCGGGGATACGCGGATGATCACGCGACCACGAATGAGGCACAGGCAGATTCATCATAGCAAGGCGGCTTGCAATGAGGCAGCAACATATTCAAAGCTGATCTTCGCTGTGTCGATTTGCACGCTTCCTTTTCGCCAATAATATTGTCATGTCGTTCGTTTATCCTACAAAGAACAAAGCGTCGTTCCCTAGATAGCCTAAGTTCAAGCTCGTAGCTGTTGTTAGGCGAACTGCCATCACAACTAAGTAACTCCCAAATCCTCCAGCACGCCAGTAGACCTCTGAGCTATGGTCTAACCTTACCGGAGTCGCAGTTGGCTCTGGAATGTTTGTCGAACTTTCAAAGGGCTACCGTCAGAGCGTGGCACTCTAGGCGGAAATGCACGAGGCTGCTCGTCGGTATATAACCTTGAGCCGAGCACGAGATGCAGGGCTCGGGGAGCTCTAGGCTGGTGGGAAGGTGAGTGAGAACCCAGTAAGTTGGGCGGGGCTGCAAACATTGACGAGATAGACACCAGGCTACGGGATCCTGGTGCCGACTTCGAAGATCAAGCTCTGCAACTCGAAGTCCAAGAAAAGTGTGGAGCATGCCAAACCGGCCGCAGCGTCTGGGCGCGTTCGCTTATTGAGGGTATGTGGGATGCGCTTCGGTGCGTTAGTGACCGCAGGTGACGACGGAGGGATGGCTGCGTGTTGGGATGCGCGCGGGTGTTGACAAGGTGATGGGTGCGCCTGGAGGGCGTTCGGGATCCACAGCCGGTGACAAGGGACTGCACGTGCGCTTGGGGCGCGTTTCCAAATGGGCGTACGGGGGTGTTGTCGAAGGCATGTCAGGTGCACTCGCAGACATTTGGGATGACGGGTGCGTGCTGCAGACGCACTTAGGGAGCATATTGAAGCGACGACGGGTCTGCGGGTGCATGCAGGTTTTGTCGAGGGCATATCCGTTTCGGTCCACGCAAGTGGAGACGAGGTGCTACGGGTGCGCTTGGGGTACGCCTCGAAGGGGCGGGGATGGCGGATGTGCTACTGGCGCGGGCATGAGCGTCTGGCGAACCTGGATACGAAAAGAGATGTTGCTAACTGTGGTTTTGCAGCGAACACCGGTAGGACAGGTGCTTCACTTTCCCACGAAATACTGGACCGGGGAGCCTCTGCTTGGCAGCCTGAACTGTCACAGCAACTCCAACAAGCTAGCTATGCTACTTGAGTTGATGGGGAATGCTGTTTGATTCGGCGACGAGACAAGATGGTAGTTTTGTTGTGAGTGTCAAGTTCCTCCGGCTCCCGAGAGTGCGGTACGTGACGTTCAATTGTGCTGTGTCACCTCTCCACACTTGGACCTGCTCGGACACACCGCTGCAAGAGCTGTCAGAACTCATCGGCAACAGCCTTTTTCTTGTTGTCAAATACTAACCCGCTTGGACCCGAGATCAAAGCAAGGTCAACGGCTCGGCATCTGCCTGGGGCCCATATCCTGCTGTGCCCGGCCACTGCGCCGTGCACGGGCCTCTCCGTAGGCATTTCCTCACCCCAGTGAGGCCTGGACCTATCCCAAATGCAGGCCAATCCCATATTCTCGAGGTGAGACGGACACTGCTGACTATGAAACTTGGAGTGCTGTTGTCAAAGCGCGATCCTAGCATGTCCAAGCGTCCTTCCGCTTTGGTGCTGCAGTAGGCCGAAGCGTCGCGGCTCGTGATGGATATAAGGGCCATCACTTGCGCTCCACGGAGTCCACCGTTCCATTACCCGCGAAATCGAAATCGTGATCTACACACCACACTCTCATCCGCCAACCCCAACCACACCCTCATCTACTCACCACTATGACTAGTGCGGGTGCACTCGTTGACACCGTCGCCCTCTTGCTCTTCCAAAATATTATGGAGGGTATAGACACTGGGCGGATCGCCAACGTAAATACTGCGCAGACCGAAGTCAAAGCTGCCATAGCTGAGCTCAACCGCGGGCGGCTGCTCGAAGGGCCTACTCATATCAACGACCTCGTCGGGTATGTTGTTTTACTCGTCATGCCTCCACGTCAACTGATGCTGATGTCCTTCCTACAGAAAAATGCTCCTGGAAATCGGCACTCTTCACGAGAAAGTTGCAAAGTGCGAGTCGCAGCTTTCCGAGTTTCAATCCCGGGCCGAGGCTCTCAAGGAAGAGACCGCCCAGATCGTCGCACGCACGGAGGCGTGTAACTTGCTGGTAGAACAGCAACAGAAGGAGAATGTCAAGGTTCTCGCTGCTATGGAGGGGGTGAAAGCGAACATCTCGACCGCGCCGTCCCCTTGCGTCGCCCCGGCACCATCTCCCACAGACCCTATTCTATGTCCTGCACCGTCCAGGATGGCTGTCGTATCGTTCCCCGGCGGCACGCGAACCGTCACAATCCATCCCCCTGACAGTCCAAGCTACCAGTCGACCATCCGTGACGAGAGAGGGGATGTCATTATCACCCTTAAGGGCACCAAGCCCTTACGTCGAGAAGGCGCTTTCAGAGGACCGCTTGAAGATATTGATTGGCTCGAGATCACCCGCGTTTATGGCCGTGGTCCTGAGATACCGGGACCTCGAGTTGTCCCACCTATCCCTCGCTGGCCCGATCAGCCTCAGCCGTCTTCGTGTCCCCCTCCTTCCCGGGCTCCGAGCGACATCATTGGCAGGCAGCGCCAGCTGTCAACATCCATACAAACGGACGCGTTCGGGCGCATACTAGCTCCGGATTATCTCGTCAACGCAAAGTCACCCTCACTGCCTACCAGCATGTCCTCTTCCGAGTCCCAAGATTCGCAGTCTTCTTCGATTGCGAAGCCTGAAATCGTCTCCACCACCCCATCTTCGACACCTCCTTCCCCCTCTGTCGGAAGAGGCAAGAAGCGCACTCGGCACAGCGAAGAGGACGAGGGCGTGCCATCGAACACTGAAACGCGCGAAGTAGTTCCTCTGCTGATCGACGTGCGGACCGTCAAGCAGCCCACCACACCCACTCCTGTCAAGCGCGAAGAGTCTCACGCACCCGATGGACCGGCGAAACGCAAGAAGCTCCGCTCCTCAGCGTCCTTGGAGGCGTTGTCCGCCGGATCCCTCTCCCGCACGCACAGCCTGCTCGACCTCACGCGTACGGGTTGACGGCGATGGCGTTTCCCTATTAGCCGGAAGCGCTTTCTTCTACTCCTTTTTCTCTCCTGTTTCCTTGTTTCTTTTTCTCCTCGATGTACTATTAGGGAACGAACGTTTATTCGAGATGATCGGGAAACGAGCGGCCGTAGTTTCCTGGTTTTCTCATCGAACATCCGCTCTACTTTTCTTCTTCGTTTACTCTGTTTTTTCTTCTTCTCTCGTCTGCTTATTTTCTTGTCCTCTCAGCACGATAGTCTCACTGCGCGTTTGTATCTCGTCGTGTCTTGCAAAATCTAAAGGTGCGGGCCCCGGTTTGGTCCACCCCCAACGCTCCACGTGTGATGACGTGATCAATCAAGATTCCCAGAATTACAAGAAACGTCCAAATAGTAAATCAACGATCCATCGGGGACCTAGGATCCCACCAGAGCCATGGCGGTGACGCCAGCTGCCAAACTGAACAGTGCAAGCGCCTGTTTCCCCACGCTACTCCGCCACAAGATCGGGTCCATCACGAAATCGCCGGCGAGCATCTCGACGCACGCAGCGTACGTGAGCATGCCTGCCGAGATGGCGGACATGATCCCTTGAGTGAGACGCAAGTGCACTGAGGGTGTGGATGCATCAGCCTGACTCGAATCTGAGGTGGAGTGGAGCGTACCCATGTCGTCGTTGTGCTCAAAGATGAGTATCCCGAGAACGATGCCGGCGGGTGTGGTGATGGCAAAGAGACATGCAAGGGTGGGTTTGAGCATGCTCAAGTATTTAAATTCATGCTCCCGAGACGAAGGCAGGGAGGCTATTCTTATGCCCAAGGAGAGTCCTTCAAACAGCTGGTGGAATATCACAGCAATTAAAAGGGTTGCTGCGCAATCATCAGTTTAGCAAAGGACTGGAGGGAAGATCGACAATGGCGCACTGAAGTCCGGACCCGACGTTATCGACAGGGTAAGACCGATAATCAATGAATGAATCATGATGCCTAATTGTAAGACCTTGACCGGCGTGAGTGGTGAGCAAGTTAATGAGACCAAGGTCAGGTCTTACGAGTATGCCAACGATCTGCCTCTTTTTCCCCACTTTGACCTTCCCTTCATGTCCATCAAGATGCTGGCGTTGATGAAAATGATGATGTTCGTGGGTATTTCTGAAGTATTCGGCGTCCTCGCGGTCACACCCATGGTGGTGGTGATGGTCAGATCCACTGTGGTGCACGTGACCCGCACCACTCGGCCGACCCGGCGCAAACTCCGCTGGGCCATACATGGTTGTTGGCCGACTGCGTTCGTGATGCGACAGGTGTAAACTTCGCGATTCGTGTCTGTGGTGACTCTCGAAAAACTCTGACGCGTTTCCATCCACATGGTCGTGCGTATGGTGCGCAGCACCGTACGAAGAGCCCGGGCCATGATGAAGATCGCTCACTGTGTGACGAGAATCTGTTGTCCCGATAAGCGGTGCTCGCTCTGGACTAGAATGTTCTGCATTGGTAAATTTGGGCGTTGCTGGTGCGCATTCCAGATCTACAGGGGATTCGTCTCTCGGGGTTGGTGCGATGGATGACGATGGTGAACTGTATGATTGCAGTCGATCGACATAAGACGTCGATACGTCTACATTTCCCGTATGATTAAGCGTGGAAGAGTGAGGCCGAGAGAACACTTGCATTCTACAAGAAATATGGCCAACAGAGAGCACAATCTGCGGGACTATATGAGCATGTTTCGTGTTCGAAACAGACGAAGAGCACGAACACAATTAGCCCGACATGATTGCCTACTTTCCAGTGAGCCAACACCGGTGGGCTTCTGAGAGCTTCGAACGAGTCCTGCAGCAGGTGTACAAATGCTGTGGATAGGATGACGCCTTGGTGATACGTTATCAGTTATGCGCGTGCAGAGGCGTTCTGGATGGCGAACAAACCCGTTCCGAAATGTTTCCCGATGAAAAATATAATTCGGGGGATGCGGAGAAACGAGATACGTTTCGAGAGGGTTGGGAACGAGACGGCTGACACGAGGACGTTAGTCAGGGGCTCGATAGTTATTACGATCATTTGCGCCTCACCCAGGAGGGAAACCACGAAAATGGAAAACGTGGCAACTATACGTGTGTAGAACGCTTCGCTTTCTGGCTCCATCAGGAATGCTCGGAAGCTGGTGCTATCTTTGACATGAGGTTAGATATTATTATTGAGTGTCCGAAGGAGCGCACCTTTGGTAGCAGTGACTAGGACAATCCGCGCCGAATTTGAGCGTGCTGGCGTAAGGTTATTTATCACCGTACGCGCGGACGGTTTTTTTTGTAGTTGCGCAAGGCCTGTAACCAAACACGAGTGCCAGCGCTACGCAGTGGCAGCTAGAGGAACAGCTCGGTCACGATGAATCTTGAACGTTTGAACCTGGAAACTGTACATTTTAAGAATCTGGCACCGGACGAGTACCTCACCAGTTATCTCCTTTACGTAAGTCACCTTGACACTCCCCGGAGCCGTGACGGCGCTTCGCGCTGCTGCCCACCTC
>JBBPKY010001062.1:0-10542 GCA_038089495.1 Xerocomellus dryophilus
CGAGGGGGAGACATGTAATCCAGCGGACTTACGACTAGTCGATTGACTATAATTTATTAACTATCATGTGTTTGTGCCACTACCTAGTTTCGTTTGTCGGACTTATTGGTTCAAGTTTCTTTAGTATCTGTATACCCATCTCTTGTATCGTGTTTCTCGGGCTACCGTTTGGTGTCTTGGCTTGCTGTTCTTGACTTTACGCACCCCATACGAGAGTGGTCATGAGTCCGAGTCTTGAGCGGTGTCAGGGAGTCATAAATTACTAATTATCTCTCGTGCCAATTTAAACTCTGCAATTATATCAGCAAACTTGTCATGTATTGGGCATGGTGGATGGTAGGTCTCCCTTCCCGATAATAACTGTGTTTGTACTACTAGTTTCCTTGATGGATGTTCTCCTTCTTGAGCGTTAGGGGTTATATACTAAACCCATTTCTGGACGCTTACTCTCGGGTTACCGAACTTGGCTTTCCCTTCTCCCACAGACACCATGCAAACCCATCATCGTGTCGGCAGCTTTGCTAGTTGACATCCAGCCACAGTGTCGGTTGACGAGCTTCTTCAAGCACTGGTAAGTATTGTCTGGCGTAGCCGAGTCTAACATCACCCCTTTTTCGTTCCGTCCTCCCGTGCTCCCGACTCTCGTTGATATGTAGCTCCTCAATCCGAGCGCCAACGTAGATCCTTTCCACTTACTTTCAATTCTGTCACCGATCCTGGACTCATGCCTTACTTTGACTCGTGGTGGGCGTGTTAAATATGCACGACGACTTGGACGCGCACGGTTTCCACACTTCGACACGCCAACTACCCTGCGTCCGGACAAGACGTCCACGCCATCACCAAGATTCAGCTCCACAATGTCGCCGCCGAACTCGACTTTGTAGAATCGATTATGAAGCGTGTCCGCGACGTCCACCAACAGCTCCTCGACAAGTGCGGCCGGATCCTCGCCTCGATGCAAGCCCCCAGGGCTTCGTCTCGTATATCTGGCACTTACCTCCGGAGATCCTGAGCGAGATCTTCATGCAGTGTTTGCCCCACGAGGCACACGTCGAATTGGAAACAAGGACCGCACCGCTGTTGCTCATGGGTGTCTGCAGGGGTTGTGAAAAGTGTCGCTTGGGACCACGGGGCTTTGGCGCTCGCTGTCGGTCCGGCCGAGCCATCGGGAGCAGCAGCAGGGCTTATTCTTTTACCACCACTGACTTTCCCGCGCGAGAGGTTGTCCGCTCTCACTCGCTGTCGACGCGCGTCAGCCGCCCTAGAACCCGGTACGAAGTAACGGAGTTCCCGCTGCTCTACACCACCCGCGCTCTACAACTCCATGTCACCATTGACAATGACACTGCCAGACCTGTCGCTCAAGGACGTGCCCACGCTCCAGCGGCTTACGCTCAAGGGGGACCTTCACGGAGGCCCAAAGATCGCGATCGTCCGACCCGAACCGCGGCTGCGCTACCTCACCTCGCTGGCGTCGCGTTCAGCGCGGGCGTGCTGTCCGTGTTCGGCCTCCGGACGTATCTCACTCAGCTGTGAGTCACACTCGGTAAGAAGCATTTGCTGAGCCGCGACGGCCCGGCTGTGCTCACCCTGCCTGCGCTCTGTCCGTACCTCCAAGACTTTGCATTTTCCTCTGTGCCTATCCCGCCGCGCCCCGTGGCCATGTGCGCCCCATGCACTCCCACCTCTTCCCGCTCGACATCAGAGTGCTCTTTGGGGTTGACTGCTTCCTGGATGCGCTCACCCTGACCGCGCTGAGGTACCTCAAGATCAGGGATTCGTCACACATCGCTCCGAGCACGTGGCGGCAGAACGAGTTTAGGACGCGCGTGGCACGGTCGCGATGTCCACTCGAGACGCTCAAGGTTCATGGTGGGAAGGCGTTGTCCAAGGAGGATCAGGCAGAGTATGTGGTGTTGATAACGACGTTGAAACACATGGATTTGTGCCTGCTGGTCCCGGAGTAGATGGCCCTGAAAGGTCCACGCATGGAGATGATAACTCGGTCGATGGGCTTGGTGTTCGAGTTTCTGCATGGGACTCCTGTCACATCGGACCAAGGAGTGTTTGTGGACCACGTATTAGCACATGTCTGGATTTCATGTCATTGATGAGGTCAGCGAGGTTGTCACCAATCCGCATGCCGCGAACCCTTACTGGGAACGAACGCCAAGAGGACTTTCATGAAAGCCATTGTCGCAACCAACCTATATACGACGGCCTTCCCAATAGAGACTATCACGCTCACAAGGGCTGCAAGGAACTGATACCCGTCTTGGACGCGATCACGCCCGTCGTGAAAGGCAACGGCGCTGAACACGTTTGACCGAAACTAGCGATCCATCCGATCAAACCTGCCGCACGCGCGTCTGACAGTACCGACCTCTTCGTGCAGAGATTCGACGAGGGACATTACCCACAGCCAAGCTGGCAACACGCGCCCAGGGTGGTTCATCGTGATCAGGTACATTATAGTCCCAGTAGGAAGCCAATTCGAAACAGACACGGCGCCACCGATCAACAATGGTACTAGTCAGACTCGGACCCACAAACTCTAATCCGATGGCAAGAAGGGCGTAAATGAACAGAACCCTCGGTTCTCCCACCTGACAGGATTGGGGTATGACGATAAAGTAACAGCTACGGAGCTCATACCTTTTGGTTGAGCCACAACACGGCAACGCGACCCGTCATCGGACCTGTTCATTGACGTATAGTAGGTCACTGTTCCGACCGGCCCACACATGGGTGGCTATGAGACGATCACGACCATGGGATGGTACCACTGATCGGCGACGTGACTCGGGTATACATAATTTGCATCTCGATCGAGTGGATCGCTTCTCATGACGGGCGGGATTGCGTCCCAGGACCCAGATGGATACCAGCTCTTTGCAGTCCTTGTGGGTTTGATCGTCTCTGTTGACCGTGCCCCTTTTTCGCGTCGATAAACTCGGTGATCGTGTCGCAGAACGATGACGCCGATCACGGCGACTCCCCTAGCACCATCCCACCTTGCTGTCCCACCAGTGCATCTGGTACTGGTGCGACCGGAGTCCGTAGTGTGGGGTCTCATTCAGGTCCGGAAGGCGTGTCCGACTGCAGCCAGTGCGAAATAGAGGAGACGCAAATCAATGAGAAAGTCGTCGAAAACGGTGTACGGGGGCGAGGCTCCTGGCCGCCACCCTGTCTGTGCATAGTTCCCCCATCACTATCCCCCGCTGCACCGTTACCAATGGTCATGCGAATGCCACGCTTTCTATGCGCCGTTTTCGAAGCTGTACCTGTTCGCTCAGAGTTTTTCCTCGGCCTTGCTCGGCACTTGCGCCGAGGTATACCACAAATGACTGTTGCGAAACCTGTGAACGCATTCTCCGGCTATGGGAACGACTTACGGACAAGGCGGTAATATCGCAAGGCAATTGGGGTTCGACCGGGACCTAAATGCATGACTCGATGTCGTCTCCACAAACGAGTACCGTCTTGTGGAGTTCTCCGAAAGTTTATCTCGAGTCCCCGACAAGACAACGCCGTCAGTGCTCTTGGATGATTGGATTTCGTGCCGCTCTCATGTGACGTGCAACTTCTCTTGTCGAGTGCAGATTCGGGACTGAGTACGGGCATGAGTATCTGATGCCGGGGTGTGGGGGATGAGATATAGAGGTGAGGGGGATTCCGTCGGCCCCTCCTATCCGGACCAGGGATGTGTGAGGCCCGATGAAAATTACCGTTGTTTACAAAAAGGTTGAGCTCTCGAGGTCGTCCCGATAAGTATCTTTTCTTATTGTAATACAACGTAGTGTTCTGAACGTGACCGGCGGTTCTATCTTAAGGGGTACTTGTTTTGGTGGCCAGGGGCTCAACCTCGTGAGAAAAACGCTCCTTTCTCTCAGAACTACACGCTGCCTCTGAGACGTCGTCCGGATCCACACTGAACGGCTATTCACTCTCAACACCAATACAAGATGACTACGGAAACAACTGACCCCCTTGTGTATGTATATCAGCTGCCCTCAGAATTCCTGCCTGTGCTGAAAGTGGTTCTAGGGCGAAAACGATCACCATCAGTGGTGGGTGCAAGGCTTGGCCTTCTGTTCGTCTGGAAGTCACTCTTTTCCAGGGATCGAACTTCACACTCCAACAAGACGGAAATCGCCAGTGAAAAGACCTCATTACATCCAATTTTCTGTAGGCGATACCTGCTTGTCGACAAAAAGCATAAACGAGACAAAGAATTGCACTTATTGGGACGAGGAATTTGTTTTGTAAGTATTGTGCATTTCTTTACGACGGGAAACTAAACATATTCAGTGATGTGGATGATGGCCTTGTCTTCCATGCGAACGTGTACTGGAAGCACCGCATTGGAATAGATAAACTTGTTGGAAGTCTCACGGATACCATTGGAGGGATACTGGGGAGATTGACAGATGGTGGTATGAAAATATCCTATACGGCGTGGACTCTTTGGCTGATGTGATTTGTACGATGAAAGTGTTCAAAGTGACTCTTGGTAATGCCTCCGATGTGTCTAGTCCATCGGGCATCACGATCAAGTTTGCATTGGTGGCGGAGTCACGAAGAAATGTCCACATAGACGAACCTCAAGCTGCCGACACTATTATTAGGTCGAATGAGGTTGTGAGCGCACTGGACCCCTCGCCTCAAGTAACGCGCCTTCTGGGCATCCCTAGTACCAACTCTGCTGCAAATGTTGTCTCCGGGTTTCAGACATTCGAAATCACATGGAGAGTTCTATTGCGAAGGGTTGGCTTTTTTAGCAAGATCGTGGCTGACCTCATGGAGGTATTTCGGGTTCGGCGTCTCAACTTCTATGTCTGAACACCACACAGATGCGCCCATATGTTTCCTTGGCTTGGTCTGTTATGTCCGCTGCGAACCAGGTCTGTCTGTTGCTTGGTATTCTTAGTAGTGCTTATCACGGACGATGGTTTTAAATAGGTGGTATTCAACCAGCAAGGTCATGATGTCCGGGTCATTCGCTTAGCAAGCATGATGAATGACGCCCTTTCGTTCGTTCATGATGCCAATCCTTTCAAGATGGTCAAGTCGCACAGCAAGCTTGTCGTTCTTCTGGTCCAGCAGGTGGTGGAGTGTGGGTACTTTATTACTGAGTACTTGAAGCAAAAGAACTTCTGTTAGTCATCGTCTGCTTAACAATACTAACCACTAATGTCATACGCAGGGATTCAGGTAGCAATGTACGCGCAGGCTGATATCGATTCAAGGATCATGGATTACGAAACCAAGCTTCGACAATTGAGGGGTGCGTTATCAGAAGGGGTTTCACCAGAGTCTGGTATCACTGTCTTTCGTATGATGAATGTTGTGGAGATGGGTAGGTTCTTGTCTCGAGACTGTGGCAAGGAGCTTATGGTGTTGGACACAGCGGGATCTGTTGATCTCAATGACATGCCCTATGCATCTGGGGCTCGATATGAGCAGGAGAATGGATGCCTGCCGGGAACCCGGGAGTCCTTGATCCGGGATATTTGTGATACTCTCAACAATCCTGTCGAAGGTGGCCCGCGAGCATACCTCCTCACTGGTGCTGCTGGGTCTGGCAAGTCTGCAGTCGCATGCTCAATTGCTCGACTGTATGATGAGCAAAATAGGCTAGGCTCGTCGTACTGCTTCAGTCGTGGTGACGCTGTGATGGGCAGGCCGGAAACCCTTTTCAGCACTATCGTACGCGACCTTTCTGACCATGATCCTCCATTCAAGTTGGCACTTTGGAAAGTTGTGAAGGACAATCGGGTGCTTCGCATGTCAACCTCACTGTCAGAGCAAGTCGATCAGCTCATCATTGAACCTAGCAAACATCTCCATACTGTTGGGCCCCTGGTCATTGTAGTTGATGGCCTTGATGAGAGTGGTCTGGTCGATTGCCAGTTCCTTCATGCCTTCTTTGTGCAAATTGCCAAAAGCAATCTCCCAGCAAACCTTCGCTTCTTCATCACTGCTTGCTTGAAACCTAACATCCTCGATGAACTTCCGCCAGGTTCACAGATTGTCCACAAGCATCTGGATGATATTTCCAAGTTGATTGTTAATAAAGACATCGAGAAGTATATCTTCCACTACCTGCATCAGTATGCTGAACTCGAATTTCACTGGTCGGAGCAGAAGTGGTGCCAAGCCCTTGTTCACTATTCCCAAGGTCTTTTTGCATTGGCACATATGGCATGCATGTTCATAAGTGGGGAAGGTGTGCTTGGAGTTGACATATGTGAGCGGTTTGAGGTGCTCCTGCAAAATCATGACAATGCCAGCCATCAAGATGCATTATACAAGGCAGTTCTATATCACTTGTTTCCTTCAGATGCCACACAGCAAAGGTTTCAAATGGTGATGGCAGTGGTGTTCTTGCTCAACAAGCCATTACCCCTTGCTTCCCTCTCTGCTCTCTTTGGTGAAGATCTCAATGCTGGCACTGTCATCAAACCTATGGCATCATTGCTGGAGGGGGTCATTGATGAAGAAAAGCCCATCTGTCCAATCCATCCATCATTCTGGGACTTTTTACTGGACAAGCATCGCAGTTTAACCTTTCATGTTGATATTCTACCCCAACACTCCCTCTTTCTTGGACGTGCATTGCTGGCATGCATGCAAAGGATGCTGAAGTTCAATATCTGCAACCTCAAGGACTCTCGGCTTCACAACACCAATGTCCCTAACCTGATGAGTCAGGTGACCAGGGCTATTCCTCCCCACCTTGCATACTCATGCCAATATTGGATGGACCACTTGCAGCATGCAGAGTGCTCTGCTGGGTTGTTAGATGAGGTCATCTCATTCTTCAAGAACTTCTTTCCCTTCTGGCTTGAAGCCATCAGTCTTCTCTCCCTCTCATTCCCAGTATCATGTATTCCTGCTGCCTTGCACACATGCACTATCCTGGAGAACTGGGTTGAGGTAGGTTTTACTATGGTAATGAATGCTGAATATTGAACATAAAGTTACTAGGATCATGAAATTGCTACTCTAGCATCAGAGGCTTCCCAGTTCATCCAGGTGTTTGCCCCTATCATTAAAGAATCCATACCCCATCTCTATCTTTCAGCCATGCCCCAGACACCCTACAGCTCTCCACTTTGTAGCCTCTGGCTTGATCATCTGCAAATACCAGTTACCTTGGGCCTGCCAGCCAGTTGGTCAGCAGAGGTTCAGGAGGTTCATACCCAGCAGGGACATACAGATATGGTCACATCTATTGCCTACTCATCTGATGGTGTCCATATTATCTCTGGCTCTCAGGACAGGACTATCAGGATTTGGAATGCAACTTCTGGACAATATGTTGCAGGTCCTTTTGAAGGGCATACAAGTGCAGTCTTCTCTGTTTGCTTCTCACCTGATAGAAGCAGGATTGTCTCTGGCTCTTGGGACAAGACTATCAGAGTCTGGGATCCAACCACTGGCCAATGTGTTGCTGGTCCATTTCAAGGACACACAAGTGCAGTTTTATCTGTTGCCTACTCACCTTGTGGCTGCAAAATTGCCTCTGGATCTAGGGACAAGACCATCAGAGTCTGGGATGCAAGAACTGGTACATGTGTTGCAGGTCCATTTTGGGGGCATACAAGTATCATTCAATCCATTGCCTTCTCAAGTGATGGTGCCCACATTGTCTCAGGCTCTTGGGACAAGACCATTAGGGTTTGGGATGCAATTTCTGGTTGGTGCATTGGAAATCCATTCCAGCAGCATACAAATGCTGTCATTTCTGTTGCCTACTCACCAGATGACAGCTATATTGTCTCTGGCTCCAAGGACAAGACCATTAGGGTGTGGGATGCACTCACTGGCCAGTGTGTTAGAGGACCATTCCAGGGGCACATGGATGCAGTCTTGTCTGTTGCCTACTCACCTGATGGAACCCATATTGTCTCTGGATCAGGGGACAAGACCATCAGGGTTTGGAATGTAACAACTGGCCAGTGTATTGCAGGGCCATTCCAAGGCCACATGGGTGCAATCTTGTCTGTTGCATATTCACCTGATGGAAGTTGCATTGTTTCTGGATCTGAGGACCTCTCCATCAAAGTGTGGGCCTTAGACAAACTTATTTCCTGTGGTGACTTAAAATTGGAACCAGATGGTTGGGTTGTATCTTCTAATGGTTCTTTCTTCAGTTGGCTCTCCCCTTGGGCCAGACATGTTCTCTATCTTCCTGTTCACTCTTTGGTGATATCATCAAAACATGCTTTCAAACTTGATTTTGATAAATCCTTAGATTGGAAATCCTGGGTCTCATGTTGGAAGTGATTTCCAAGTTCATCCTTCAAGTTTTACTTATGCTGTTTGCTATTATCATTCTTGATACATTTTATCATTTTATCATTTGTATTTGTATACAACAGTGAAGTTGGTGTTCATGTAAAGTACCCATGTGCTTACTCACCTCAGCTCCAACTTCTTTCCATCCATCCCTGGCATCCTAGGTACAATAGTTGCATCTAAACAAGACCAGATGTCTATACAGAATCAACAACACAACAGTACAGGGACCACTCAAGTATGCCACTCACAATGAAATTTTATTGGAGAACCTCAGTCAGGAATTCCATGTTTGTCACTGGGAATCATGAGCATGGATTGTTAGTAACAGGAAAAGAAATCTATGAAGGAAGTCAAACTCATGATATATCTATATATCCATATCCTATTAGATGCAGAGCAAAGATTGCAATTGGACAAGAATACAACCAACTCACTTAAGGAGTCAATTACTTCGGAGTCTGAGATGCCATTAATACATTTCTCATCTGCTGAGGTTGTCTTTGCTTGTGCCGTTCGAGACACCAGGAAACTATGATGGAAATCTCAGAACGGAAGAGCCCTGATGCGTGCAACTCACGAAATGGATGGGTTCAGTGTTCTTTTGTCATATTGTGAACACACCAGCAGGGGCTGGATGTACTCTGCGTCATGGCCATACCTGGAGCTCGAGATAGTCAAGCCTGTGAGCGTGCAGTGAAGTTGCGGGATTCCGCGACGTCGCCGTTGTTCTTCAAGCAGCTGGTTCACCTTGACCGCGTTCTTGGCTTCGAGCGCTTTGACGTCCTCCGCTATGCGACGGACCTGCGCGAGCTCCTGCCGAAGCAAATCCGCCATTTCTCGTTTGCTCCGTCGCATCCCCAAGCACCTTGGCGCGCTCTCGACGCTGTCCTTCCACGTCCTGTGCCAGCTCCGAATTTTGCCGTTCCAGAATCCGCCGCACGAACATTTCGCTCTCAATCCGCGCATTGGCTTGATGGGGCTCGCGTTCCAGCGCGTCAGCCCTTTCGCGCTCGGATTGAGCAGCGGGTTCGGCGTTTAGGATGTCCTGCTTCAGTCTGTGTATCTCTGCTTGGACTACCATTCGTTCCTGCTGCGTGGCGTGTTCCAAATGAGCTTTCGCTTCTTCGGCTTTGCAAAGTTGTTCCGAGAGCTCTTATCTCGTCCGCTTCTGTAACTGCGATGGCGTGAGCTACATTGTCGAAGTAAAAGCAGGGGAAAGAAACATACGTTTCCTTCGAGACGGCGACAATCGAACTGCAGAAAGCACTGCAAATGTCCATATGAGAAGGCAACGAGAAAAGGATCGACGACAACCTACACGAGCGTTCCGCTATGCGGTCGAGCCTGTTTCGAGGTTGTCCATTTTCTGTACGAGCTTTTCGAGCGCAAAACGCGCGTCCCGTACAGAATCCAGAATCGCTGGATCTGTACTCTCTCGGGCGTATTCCTCCAGGTCGTGCACCACTTGCAAAAAAGCTAACCCAGGGTGGCCACCGTCCTTGTTTTATGCACGCGCACCGGACACGATCTGACTCACCATCCACGTCTTCTCTCTCGAGCGAATACGCCGAATCCCTGCCTCCAGCAGGTGAAAAGTCGATGGTGGGTACGGGATCATCCATACCCCGAGTATCGAATGGTAGTTGTCCATGTACTTCGCCACGGTATACCTGACGACGTTTTCTCTCGTTTGCGCTGCAACACATCGTCATCTTATACCATGACAAATAGGTATGCTCACTCACGAGAGTTTTGCCACGACCTCCAGGGTTGACTGTGCACGTTAATAAAAAAAACCATGCTGTTCATCGGTGAGCGACGGGGAGAGTAGATCGTACTCCAGGCCCTCACCAAACTCCTGATCTCAGACGCCTTATCCAGAGCGTCGTGAAACCTCCTCCCTGAAGCCTCCGCATCCTCGATGGTCCTAGCACGATATCAACGACACCCGATCACGAACCTTAATCCAACCTTACTTTATGTTGACCACTGTCGACCGAACCACCTCTGCACCCGCCGTCAACCTTCCCACAGCCTTTTCAGACTCGGAGAATTGAGTTCGTAGATCATCTGAGCAAGGAATGAGACCTGACGCATTTCCATCGCTCACCAAGCTGTCGACTCACTATGTATTCGTGCACACCCCTCCGCCACCAGTTTCATTCGATCCCTAGCCACATACGTTCCCAACATCCGAGGTCTCTCACCCCCCTCGATCGCCTTGCGCATCGT
>JBBPKY010001063.1:0-10522 GCA_038089495.1 Xerocomellus dryophilus
GAAGTCTTCAGTTAGTATCCGAGTCGTGTATCAGTAGAAGGCGCACATGAATACATGGCTCTGTATGATCGTACTAGAATTAGCAATATATTGCTCTGTTCGAGCTGACAATTTTGATTGATGGCCGACAAGTCTATCCAACTTCAATGTCCTACACTTTCCCATGTATTCCCCCCATCCTCCAAGACCTCGTGGGGTGAGCGTCTCGCCATATATTGCCCAACAGGTATATACACAGTGATGTACGACATTTGCAATTTTTGTGATGAATCTTTGTTTCCGATCGATCGATCGATCGAACAATAAAAGCATCCGCGGAGATATCTGGCGTCGCTACCGCAGCTAACTGGACAGCAAACGCAAGCGATGACTAGTCCGCCGTTCGAGATGAGTTCTCGGGCACATCCCCAGGCCTCGCCGCTGCTCCGAACACTCTCCGAGGATCACCAGGAAGAAATTTACAGCAAAATGACGCGAGTTGGTGATCGCCGAACGAGCGATTCACAGTCTTGAAGGTCGTGTGTGCGATTCGGATGCGCAAGAATACAGTACAGTTGGTTCAAAGTCGAATCGTCACGGTCGTTCGTGCAATCGTTCAGGCGCCGCCAAGTACTGGACCTTCCGTCCGACGCTAACCACGTGGCTACATATTTCGCAGACTCGCGTCGCCCGGCCTCCCGCATCAGTGCATTACCCCTCGTAACGACAGGCACCCAACCGCCTCTCGTCATCAACCATTCTCGCTCGCAGCCGCACCTGACAGGCTCGAGCGTGGGCATGCGGACGTGTCCCAGCTCTCCTGGCACGTCCCGCCAGCGCTCGTATTCGTTTTCTCATCTCGCCATCACCTCGCTCCGAGTCCCTCCGTTCGGATGCGTTGAAAAGCATTCAGGTCGGATGTGCAGGAGAGATGTCACTAGCTGTGTATCCCATGCGCGTTCCAGGCGCACCCCACCACCTCGTTAGCACGCTGTCGGTTTGATTTGGTCATCCATGCGAGCGGTACGACTTTTTTTTTTCGTCAACGTTGGTCTTCCTGATATGTACATGTCCGACTCCACGAGCGTGTTGTTCCTTGCACTCACGTCGTACCTCGCCCTTTTCCATCTGTACCTCACCCCTGCTAGGCTGCTCCAACATTTTCCCCCCCAATGTGGCTATCTCTGCCAAGCGACTTGCAGGGTGCCATTGGGACCCCTGTCCATCCTGCACCGAACACGTCAAACGCACTTGTCGCCGTGGCGCTACAAAGCACAAGACGCCCTGTGGCGACGCCATCCTTGCGCAGCGCCGTCTCGGAGCCATGAAGAGAGACGTCGCCCCCCGGACACCCCGACTTGCTGTGTGTCCAAATGTGGGGACATCTCACTCCCGCCCATCTCCAAGTCATCTTTCCCGATATTTCGCATCAGGGACAGTGGCAACGCGCCCATTATTTATCGGAGGCTCCGTCTCGACGATAGACGCGATATATAACAAGCCCCTTGACTGATACTGAACATCCCATTCCCTATCACAAACCTTTCCCCACATCAATCATCATCCATTCTCTCACACCACACACGACTACTTCTCCGCCTCAAGGCTCTCATCTAAAGAGCCCATCCTCGACGTTGCCTCGCATCCGCACCTCGCAAGATGTCAAGCTCTAGAAAACAGGTCCGTTTCAATGACGACAACACTGTTTACTCGCCCCAGTTGGCACCCTCGCTGATGCCCTCTGAGTCGCCGTTACCTTCCTCGGGCGACTCGTCTGTGCCTTGTGCCCCTCCCCCAAACAAATATGCCTTGCGTCATCTCCCTGACGGCCCCGTCGCCCACCCCGTCGCCGTCCATCCTCTCCCTGCGTTTCATCCCTACATCCCACCCATCATCTATGATCTCGCTCCTTCCGTTCGCGCCGGTTCTGCCATTCCCATCGACACTCATCCTGCCACTCTCAGCAATCCTGCCGTTCCAAATCCTCCTCCTGCTCCCACCTCACGTGCTGTTCCTGCCCCCACCATCGCCGCTGCTGCTCCGCCGGCTGCCAAAGAGAAAATAAGCTCGAAACGCAAACGCAAACGTAAACGTAAACACAAAGCGACAGGTTCGGTCAAAGAAGGCACCGGAGAAGTAGATTCAGGTAGTGCAAGATTGGCAAGAAGGTCTGGTAGTTAGGCGGGGAAATAATTTGGGTTGCCAGTACTTTGACGTTACAATTGCATTTTAATTTTGTCTCGCTCTTTCTACTCTGCTGATTCAGAATGCCATTG
Organism: Xerocomellus dryophilus; assembly: GCA_038089495.1. Lineage (NCBI taxonomy): Eukaryota > Fungi > Basidiomycota > Agaricomycetes > Boletales > Boletaceae > Xerocomellus > Xerocomellus dryophilus. The sequence goes on from JBBPKY010001063.1 coordinate 2,256, forward strand.
ATTCTTCTCTTTATTGACGATCAAGTGCTAGTGGTTATTAATTATAACACCCTCTTGAATCCGATTCAGATGAATTCTCTAATCTCCCTTTGAACCATTCGGCCCGGAAAATACTGCAACCTCTGGCTTAGAGTGCAAAGCCCAAGTTGGCCGTCGTGCTGGATTCATGGGTGGACCCGACCCTCAATGTGCGGTCGGGCAGTAGCCCCGAGTCAGTCCTAAAATGTCATGAATCCGAATTTGGTCACGAGACTGCCCCAAGTTGAAGTCCGCTTGACCAGACACGGTCCAACATGCACACCAACATGGCAACGACGAATACCAGGACGGGCTCAGGGCCGCCCTTGACGAGTTCCACTTCCAACGGCGTGCCTCCACATGACGGCCCTGCCGATGCCCCTCCTCCGTTCGACGTGTCTCTTCTGTGCTTCTATGATGCGGCCCTGGGGCCCTTGCTTTGGCCAGATCCACATTAAAGGGCCTGACCTGAGGTTTTCTAGGCCCAAGCCAGGCCCTATGATACCATCACTACCAGGGAATGGGCAAGCGCTGAAAGCATAAGGCGGTGGAGCGCGTGCACCAGTCCATATCAAGGGAAACGTGAATAGACGGGATGTCACAGCTAGTTCGTTGACATCCCCAATCGCCCCGCCACATCGTGTTACTGATATCCATGTGGTCGACAATGACCGGTGCGTACTGACAAGATGGAATTGCGTTGACGCTGATCGCTGGACAAGGGTGCCGTGGCACACCAATTGAAATCAACACTGGCAGTAGTTCCATATGGGCGGTGGCATTCGCAGCGAATGGCAAGTATCTCTTGAGCGGCGGATTCGAGAAAGTCCAAGTGTGGCGAGTGCAAGACGGCAAGCAACTGGCGACGATGGCAGCAGGGATGGTCCGTTGTGTCGCCATGTCCAAGGATGGCAGATGGATCGCAGCGGGGACATTCTGGGGCGATGTAATCGTGTGGAACGCAGAGACATACGCAAAAGTCATCGCACACAGGGGCGATAACGGCAACATCCACGCTGTCGATTTCTCACCCGACTCGACCCGACTCGTCGCAGCATCGGAGAACCGCACCGCCTCGACCTGGAACATCTCAACGGATAAACGAGTCATTGGTCCGCTCAGCCATAAAGATGCTGTGATAGCAGCAAAATTCTCACCGCAAGGCGATCGAATCGCGACAGCCACCGAAAATTCCGTTCAAGTCTACGACAGCAATGATGGCCGCTTGCTCGAGAGCATCCCAGTGAAAATAACTTCGTACTACTGAATGCTGGTCTCCTCTGGTCAAACGAACAGCTCCTCGTCGTATCCGACAGTAAAATCAAGAAGATTAAGCTTCCATCCACAGGCCCCCCCTCGGATTGGCTAATTCCCAATACCGGCCAATTGTCGCGTGGAATTTCCCTGCCACAGCACGGGGAATTCGTCGCATGCCGCGCGCGTCGTACCATCACGTTTTGGGATATGTCCGAGGAGCACCCCGAGCCTCGTGTCACTGTCCTTCACCTTCAAGACATACATTCAATCGCACTCTCCCCGGATGACCGCTTTGTCGCAATTGGTGGCATCGGTGGGGAATTGTTATTGAGAGTCTACGGGGCATCAGTGTACGCGTTGCGTATTACTGGATCATGGCGTACTTGAATCATCTTGCCGTCGAATCACTATGCTAGGCATCAGCTCGCGACCAAAGACAACAAAACGAGCAGCCTTGGACCTCGACTGGCCACGACAACCAACCACCGGTAGGATTTTTTATCATGTCACCGAAAGCGTCGCACCGACTTCTTCATTGCGTGGTGGCTACAATGAAGAACAACAATGACCCGGCTTTGGATACGCCCGATCGACTTTCTAGAGAATCAGTCCGGCCCGGCCCGGCTGATCCTCGATGTCCGGGTCGCTCCCAGTCGCCAACGAGAATGGATGCTGCGGATCCGGAACAATCGAAGGTATTTGTGAGCAAGCGTGTGTGAACGAGTGCTCTTGGACCAAAGGTTCGTCATACCTCAAGTTTGTTCGCAGTCCCTCATCACACGTTACAGCGTAAATTGCCTACCAAGGCTGCACTCCCCAGCTGTACGAGCAGGGACACCTCCCACAGTGGACAAGGCGCTCCAGATGCAAACGGATCAGGCTCGGCGAGTCTATTCCTTGTGATGGTAAACCCCGTTATGAGAAACTTATTTCTTGTTAGGCACAACAAGTGAACGTTGGATCCGATCCCCCAGGCGGGATCCGTGCAACGGTGCGCGTACTACGCCTGAGGTAACACTGTTGGACTTACGGCGGATCAGTATCGGAAAGGTACTATTGCGCTCAGGCTCCCCGCGTGGGTGTTGTGTTACAGATCGGGGACTGGGGATGGGACGCATTGATTCGGGCGATTTGGTGCAACACATGTATACACCGTGCTGGACCGTGTGTATTGGGCTCGACTTGAGCGCCGTTGGTGCGTGCCCGAGCAGGCCCATCCACCGCCCTTGACGAACCTGCATGTATGCACTTTGATTCGACCAGGACCTTTGAGCCTGGTGTTTCGATGAACGACGACGATACGTTCTCTCTCCTGGAACCTATATCACCAAGACTCGACGGTCCCTCACATCCAGAAGAAATTTAACGGCACACAAGCTCGTGGTAGTATACGCCCAAAACGCGAGGCACATATGGTCATTGGTCTCCCGTTCGCAGCGCGCGTCTTCCGAGACACTGTGACATGGCACTTGACGACCCTGCTATCCGAGGGGGTGGCTAGTAACACCAGCGACCTGACGATCGTCCTCTGCCAGTGAGACGCGTTGGATTTGGATGTCGAACCGCGTAATAGGATCCCTTTGTGCGGCGAACTTGAACTTGTAAGCGGCCTCGATAACGCCGATAGGACCGTGGGGCGTTTCAGTTCATCACATCGCTTTCCTCCGGCGCCAAAAGTGGGAGTGGCGTTTCACTTCTGCCTGTGAGCGGCTGGGCTAAGTCATTTGGTTGGCGGTTCTGGCGGACTAGCAAGGACCGCACGAACCCCGTCCTGGGGCGAAAAAGGCAATGCAGTGACCGTAAAGCGCGCACTCAGGCATCAGTTCTCACTCGCCTCTCAGATTCCCAACCCCCTCGATGTCTTTCCGGGCATACGAAATTATCTCCACTGTTGACGGTCTCGTCGTGCTTGCGTTGACGGCTGCTACCGTAATCGTCCTTTACAAGAGGCATCGGGCGGCACCAACCTCTAAGAATGGCATCCCTTTCCCGCCTGGTCCCCCTGCGCGGTGGTTCTGGGAAAACGCGCTGCCCTCTGTAAAGTAAGATCTCACACCTCCCTCGCACCCCAATTGACTTGACTCGTTTGCTCCACAGCATCGCACGCACCCTCGCAGGGTGGATTGCGGAGTATGGCCCTGTGGTCACGTTACGCCAGGGTAATCATATCGTCGTCGTCATTGGACGTGTCGATGTACGATCCCTGTTTCGTTCAATGTATCGTGTGTGCTGATCGTGCCTCGCGGCGCCGCCCTGCATGTCTATTTGGTGACCTTGGTCTGTAATCGTCAATTCGGACAAGATAGGCTGCGGCCGAGATCATGGAGAAAGAGGGCAGTGCGCTCGCGGATCGTCCCCACTCGTTCGCTGCTAGCGAGCTCCTATCCAAGGGCATGCGATTCGTGCTCTTGCATAGCGGCGAGCGGCTGCGTCGGTTTAGGAAAGCCGTGCATACCCACCTGCAACCCAAGGCAGCAAAAACCTATCAAGACATACAGCTGGAAGATGCAAAGAACGTCATCACGGATATCTTAAATGACCCAAAGAACCACCGTGCGCATGCAGAGCGGTGAGTACACATTCGGTGAACTCTGGTGAGGACGTGCTTGATCCGACACGAAACCTTGCAGGTTTGCTGCATCGTTTATTCTGCGTTTGGCGTATGGCAAGTCGACGCCGACATCGAGTGACGATCCAGAGGTCGCTCGTGTTCACCAAGTAGTGCAAAACGCCGAGCGCGCGATGCGTCCTGGAGCTTATCTCGTGGACCGTATCCCACTGTTGAAGTATATTCCTGGATATGGACGTGAAGTAAAGGAATTTCACGAATTTGAGATCAAACTATTCAGAGAACAAATGGACCGTGTTCGGTCGGAAATGGTGAGCACAAATTCACTGAGAAAACTGAGTTACGACTCATGTTGGGCATACAATCCCGCAGGAAACGAATTACAGTGGAAGTTCAGTCATGAGGACGCTTCTGGAACACTCCAATGAACATCTGCTCTCCAGGGATGAGATAGCTTATCTCGCTGGAAGCCTATTTGCTGCTGGGTCAGGGACAGTACGTCCCATTCAATTGGCCACGACGTGGATTGAACTGACATGGTTTGTCACAAGAGCGCGGCTGCGATCACTAACATGATTATGGCTGCTGCCTGTTATCCGGAAGCGCAAAGACGTGTCCAAGAAGAGCTGGATATGGTTTTTGGAAAAGACAGAAGTAAGTCTTGACACGATTTGATAGTGATGAATGTTGAGCAATGTTCCATTAGTCCCTACTTGGGAAGGTTACGAGTCGCTTCCTCAGGTCCGCGCGTTTGTGTCGGAAGTGCTCCGTTGGAGACCTGTTATACCTATTGGTAAATGATTTTCAAAAGGGGGAGCTCACTACATTGACTCTACTTTCCTATAGGGTTTGCACACCGTGCCACACAGGACGTCATCTGGGTACGTTGCGTACCTCCACTCGACCAGAGGGCCTTGTTGAACCTGGCAATATGACAGAGGGGTCAATGCATTCCTGCGGGTGCAACTGTCCTCGGATGCCACTGGTGATTATGCTGGCCGTCATTCGCTTGTGCTAAACTGCTAAGATGTGATTGATCAACTAGGGCTATATCTCAAGACCCTGTAGCTTTCCCTGAACCCGAGAAATTTGACCCGCAGCGATGGATTGACAACGACGGCCGGCCCCGGCACAACATGACCTCCTACCCGTATGGCTTCGGCCGAAGGTAGGTCATATCCGTCGTCTTTGATTCCAGAAGTGACCCTGACATGTCACAATTAGAGTATGCCCAGGCCAATATGTCGCGAACAAGTCGCTCCATATCAATCTTGCACTCTTGCTTTGGTCGTTCCGCATTGTGGAGCGACCGGATGCACCGATTGACATGAATGCTCATATGGACACCGTTATCGCGCACGCAGCCCCCTTTGAAGTGGAGTTCATACCTCGAATAGAGGAAGGCCGGTTGAAGGAGATGATGTCCGAGTCAATGATCTAAATATCATAGTCGGCACTCATACGAGCTTACGCATCCGAGTCGGAGGGGTCTGTACATCCCCGATAAAGCGTCTTTCCAATGTTACACTGCATAGCTGGAGCGTCTGAGGTTTTGAAGACATGCCAGCAGTGGGCACACGCCATGACCGGTAGCGATCCAGCCTGATTCAGGCAAGTTCGTTCTCCCGTAATCCCAGACGTCATACCGACTCCGATCTTCATCAGTAGCACTTTAGGTTCCCTAGTGATTCATATGCAACCATCCAGAGCGAGGGTCCGTAACCGTACAGGATCTGGAGAGGCCGTCGACGACCCAAACTTTCAACTTGCGCCGCGGCACCTGCCAAGGACAAGGCCACTGAGAAGGGCTGTCTGGCCCGGGCTTAGGGAGCCTGAGACAAGTTCAATAGGGCATGTGCCCGATAACAACTTACATAAGTTATCGAATTTGATAAAAGGGTCCTGCGTCCGTTTGCTTGACACCACGATATTCAGGCCGTGAGAACCCTCCTCCAGGAGCCTGAGGGAGTCGGGGAACCCTCTCGATGTCTTTGCGAGTACTCGAAAGTATCAGTATCTCCACTGTAGACCGTCTCGTCGGAGTTTTGACGGCTGTCACGGTAATCTTCCTGTACAAGAGGCACCAGGCAGCACTAACCTCTAAGAATGGTGTTCGTTTCCCGCCTGGGCCTCCTGCACGCTGGTTTTGGGAGAACGCACTGCCCTCTGTAAAGTAAGATTGACCACCTGCCTTACACCCCAATCGAGTCTACTCGTTTTCTCTCCAGCATCGCACGCACCCTCGCGGACTGGGTTACGGAGTATGGCCCTATCGTCACGTTACGCCAGGGTAGTCATATCGTCGTCGTCATTGGGCGTGTGGATGTACGATTTCTGTTTCGTTCAATGTATCGTGTGCGCTGATCGTGCCTATCGTCAATTCGCACGAGATAGGCTGCGACTGAGATAATGGAGAAAGAGGGCAGCGCACTCGCGGACCGTCCCTACTCGATCGCTGCTGAGTTCCTATGCAATGGTTTGGCATTGCTGCAGCTGCATAGCGGCGAGCGGTTGCGTCGGTTTAGGAGAGCCGCACACACCCACCTGCAACCTAAGGCAGCAAAAGCCTACCAAGACATGCAGGTGGAAGATGCAAAGAACGTCATCACGGATATCCTAAATGACCCAAAGAACCACCGTGCACATGCAGAGCGGTGAGTACACATTCGGCGGACTCTGGCGAGGACTTGCTTGATCCGACACGAACCCTTGCAGGTTTGCTGCATCGTTTATTCTGCGATTGGCCTACGGCAAGTCGACACCAACATCAAATGACGATCCAGAAGTCGTCCGGATCCACCAAGTGGCGCAGAACTTCCAGCGTGGGATGCGTCCCGGAGCTTACCTCGTGGACCGTATCCCGTTGTTGAAGTATATTCCTGGATATGGACGTGAATTAAAGGAATACCACAAATTTGAGCTCTCGCTCTTCAGAGATCAAATGGACCGTGTTCAATCGGAAATGGTGAGCACAAATCCACTTAGCTAAATTTGGCGTCGGACGTACAACCGCTTTAGGAAACGAATCACAGTGGAAATTCATTCATGAGGACGCTTCTGGAGCACACCAATGAACATCTGCTCTCTAGGGATGAAATGGCTTATCTTGCTGGGGTCCTATTTGGCGCTGCGTCAGGGACGGTATGCCCCATCCAATTGACCACGACGTGGATTGAACTAACATTGCCACAAGAGTGCGGTTGCGATCACTAACTTGATCATGGCTGCTGCGTGTTATCCGGAAGCGCAGAGACGAGTTCAAGAAGAGCTGGATATGGTCTTCGGGAAGGATAGAAGTTAGTGTCGACACTTTGATAAACGCCTTGATAGACATGAATGTCTAACAACGATAGATTAGTGCCTACCTGGGAAGATTACGAGTCGCTTCCTCAAGTCCACGCATTTGTATCGGAAGTACTCCGTTGGAGACCTGTTGTACCTATTGGTGAATGGTTTTCAGAAGAGGAAGATCACAAGGTTGACTCTACCTTTGTGCAGGGTTTGCGCACCGCGCCACACAGGATGTCTACTGGGTACGTTGCATATCGTCCACTCGATCAGAAGCCCCTTGTTGAACCTGGTGGTATCGCAGAGGGGTCAATGCATTCCTGCGGGTGCAACTGTCCTCGGATGTCACTGGTGAATACTCGGGTTGTCATTCGTTTGTGGAAGACTGCTAAGACGCGACCGATCACCTAGGGCTATATCTCAAGACCCTGTGGCCTTTCCCGAGCCCGAGAAATTTGACCCGCAGCGATGGATTGACGACTCCGGCCGACTCCGGAACAACATGACCTCCTACCCGTATGGTTTTGGTAGAAGGTAGGTTATATCCGTCGCCTTTGATTCCCGTATCAATCTTGACATCGTTACGTATAGAGTATGCCCGGGCCAATATATCGCGAACGAGTCGCTGTGTATCAATCTTGCACTCTTGCTTTGGTCGTTCCGCATTGTGGAGCGACCTGATGCACTGATCGACACGAATGCTCTTACGGACACCGTTGTCGCGCAAGCAGTTCCCTTTGAAGTGGAGTTCATACCTCGGATGGAGGAGGGCCGGTTGAAGGAGATGATGTCCGGGTCAGTGATCTAGAATGAGTCAGTATCCCTCGGCCTCATATGAAATGTACGTTACATCCAAGTTGGAGGGTCTCGTCTGTGTACAACATGATATGTTTCGGTTTTATGTGCTTTGTCGTGTAAATGATGACCAGACAAGCATTAGTCAATGAGAGACTAGAGCTAGTTACCACCCGATTAGTTGGGGGGTCCCAGACCTTTAAATTGCTGAGACTATGATAGAAGTCTAGGCTGATTGCGTCGGAACCTTGACAGCTAAAGTGTATGCAGCGTCGACAGTGTTCGCCCCACCAGCATGGACACCACACGCTCACACTGCCGGCGTCCAACCTCCGAAAAC
>JBBPKY010001064.1:0-10516 GCA_038089495.1 Xerocomellus dryophilus
CGCGACAGATGAATAGCGTCAAGCAAGATGGTGGGTATACAACGTACCGGAAGATATGCCGCTTTGTCTTTACATCTGGTAGAGGGAACTCGATCTTTCGATCGATACGGCCAGGACGGATCAGAGCTGGATCAAGTGTTTCGATCCTGTTGGTAGCCATGATGACTTTGACATCACCGCGCGTGTCGAACCCATCGAGCTGATTAAGTAGTTCCAACATCGTCCGCTGAATTTCGCGCTCTCCTCCCGAAGTCGAATCATACCTAAGAACAATGGTCAAGGCAGGAAACAGCTTCACGAATCTCTCACATACCGCTTAGTACCGATGGCATCAATTTCATCAATGAATACAATACTTGGTGCATGTTCTTCTGCTACCCGGAACATTTCTCGCACGAGTTTTGGTCCATCACCGAGGTATTTCTGAATCAGCTCCGAGCCGACGACGCGCAAGAAAGTGGCGGATGTCTGATTGGCAACAGCCTTGGCAAGGAGAGTCTTTCCCGTTCCGGGAACCCCATAAAGGATGACACCCTTGGGTGGTTTGATGCCCATTTCCTCATAGAGTTCCGGATGTGTAAGCGGAAGCTCAACGGATTCCTACGGAATATTTAGCGAGCGACCCAACGCACTGTCCATCGTGCCTACCTTGATTTCTTGTATTTGCTGCTCGAGACCACCAATATCTGCATAACTCTCCGTTGGGGCTTTCTCGAGTTTCATGACGCTGACCAACGGGTCCGTGTCATCTTCCAAAACACCAACGACTGCCTGATTTTTGTGGTGCAATAGTACTGAGCATCCGGGCTCGATGCGGTCCTTGTCTACAAAGCTCATGATCGGCACATAGGACTCTGGCCCGGACGCAGTGCTGATGATGGCATGGTCGTCGTCGATGATCTCCTCCAGCGTGCCCACTGCCATCGGCGTACCACGCAAATCATCGACTTTCGACCTCTCGTCTTGGTTCTTCTCCTCTCTAGATGACTCCGGCTTCAAACGTTCCTGGTTCTGGATGAACTCTTCCTCGAGGATGAGGTAGTCCTTGATACGCTCAATCTTGAGGAGACGCAGACGACATCGCGTGCTCGGATATATGGGAGGCAGCTTGGATGCCGCCGAGGGGCCACGCTTTTTCTTCTTTCCAACGCGCGTTGGGAGAGGCGGCTCCCATTTCTTCTTCTGTGGTTGCTGGTCTTTCTTCTCCTTGTTGTCTTGGTTCTGACCCTGGCCTTGGCCAGCGGTAGGCGGTATTCCTGAAGGCGCGTTGCCCTACGAGCGGCATTAGCGAACGTACGGCGTCCAAGGGAATGGTACACACCATCTTTGCGTTTCTCGCCGAGCGGAATAGACAAGGTCCCTCGACGCGTCAGTCATTTACCGATTCGGATGATCGTGGAAATAAGCACGTGACGAATCCGATTGCCGCACCGAGTACACAACCCTCAGACTCGACGTTCGGCGCAGCATATGGCGCCGGTGACAGCACCCCCTTCGAGGTTCATCGAAGCAGGCATGTTCAACGTCGCATCAATTTAACGTATACTGACCGTCCGTCAGACGAGGACGATGGTGACCTCGACGAACAGGATATCCCCGGATTCACCGCACCAGGTCTAGCTTCGCCTGTCATAGACAAAGGAAAATCGCGCGCGCCAGATCCAGTTGGTCAGACGAGCGGTGCTAGTGCACCTGCACAGGGCGTCTCGGGCAATATTGGTCGCTCGAACGCGCCGCACAAGCCCGCCAGGCAAACGGTGGGTGGAATTCGCGTCGAAACACGGTACGTGTCCTTCGTTTGGGTTGGCCATTCGACCGAAAATCAACGCGGGTATAGATACGCGGGAGTCGACACCCTTGACGAGCCCGTAGCTACAACGATCGTTCGTGTTAACCCTTGGGCCTTTGGCCTGCACTGACCGCTGACGTGTAGACGCGTGACCTTCTCTCGATATACTCGAAACTCGTTCAAGTGTTGTATCCCCGTAAAGCTACCGGGCGTGAAGTTCTGAGGTGTGATTAGTCGTTTGTTGGAGAATATGCTCTAACCCATATCAGGGATTGGGACCTTTGGGGGCCATTATTGCTTTGCCTTGCCCTTGGTATGATGCTCAGCGTGAATGTATGCGCATGTCTGGTCACTTTTTTGCATGAATCCACTCATCTGCGTTGAAGGCACCACCCAGCCAGGCTCTCGGGGTATTCACGAGCGTGGTGGTAGTCGTTTCTGTGGGGTCTCTGGTAGTGACTATTCAGGCAAAGGTGAGTTTGAGAAGTGCTTTCAATGTCGCCTTTTACAGATTTTTTTACCCCTAGCTACTCGGAGGCAGAGTGTGCGTATACAAGCGCGAATCCGGCGATATGCGCGTATCTGACTCTCTTGAAGCTCGTTCTTCCAGGGTTTATGTGCTCTGGGGTACTGCATAGCACCGTTGGACATTGCGGCGCTCATATCCTGCTTCGTCCGCATCATCTGGGTACGTGCGCCGATTGCACTAGCCGCATGGGCTTGGTGCATCTGGGGTGATTCGCCATTCTTTCTGTTATATTGGTCGCCGCTCACAACGACAAAACAGCTTCCATCAATTTCTTGGATGGCACCAAGATAGAACAACAACGTATCCTTCTTGCTGTATATCCTCTACTGTGAGTGATTAGCCACCTTCGCGTCCCGTCTGTCTGAACTTTACTAGGCTTTTTTACTTTGTGCTAGCATGGATGATTCTGATACAATGATCGCCGCTTCCGTATGTTACATGAATGTAGTTCTTGTTTGTTGTGCGTTTCTAGAAATAACATGCATTCACCCGAGATGTTTCTCGGAGCTCCGGTATCCCGTTGGTAAATTTAGCCACGGGACTGAAGATCAGGAAAGACCTTCGCAGTCCTCTTCGTCTACACCACACCGATGCCTCTGAGGGTAGGATACGGTGAGCGCCCTCCGCGACAAGTCCCAGTGTTGGCGCTGATACAATCCATGCGCAGTCCGGGAGCACTTTTGCTCCCCTTTGCTCCAGTTTGCGACTGCCGATCAAGATAAGACGTTCACGCTCGTAGAGTGTCCTAGTACGAATTGCAACACCTCGTGTTTGATTATCGATGAACATCCACGTCAGGTGGAACGGGCCAACTGATCTCCCGTCTGACCAACGACGAGATCGACGTTGCAATGTGCGCCCGCAACAGCGTCTCGATCCAGCTGCGTCTACTTACTCTGATACGACAGCGCCCTCACGGATCCGCTGATAGCGGGCATCGCAAAGGGGTCCAAGGCGTATAAACTCGTCGGGAGTTATGTCACTTCCCCTCTGAGATGGCACGTTCACTGTCCCGTTCCGAACGAAGAGAAGCTCACGCTGCCGTATCGTGATGGTGCAGGGCCGTGATCACAGGATCCAGGGACTCTCCCTACAAGCAGATCTCTGATCTTCAGGGCACGACGCTCGGAATCTCGAGGAACGGCAGGTAAGACCCTTTTGCCCCTATCTTTATGCGTCCTGAGCCCCTCGTGCCTACCGCTCGGGAAACGGAACGAAAACACAGCGGTAGTCAGACCATGGCATACGTGATGGCTTTACAACAAGGCTGGCCCACCGAGGGCCTCCAATTTAAGAGTACGTCGACGCGTCGTTGCTCACCCCATCTCGATCACTGGCGCGGGTTTCCCCACAGTCAACAATGACATCCGCGGACTGATCGATTCCGTGAACGACGGATCGACGAGCGCGTTCATGTGGGAATGGTTCACCACCAAACCGTTTGCAGATGCCGGGGAGTGCCACTTCGTGCGTCCCGTCCGACCCTCCCGAGCCGCGCAACGATATTGATCGATCCCGCGTGCACACATTGCCACGTCCCCCGTGCCGTTGGATAGATTGGCCAGGTTCCGACGCCGTGGCCGTCGTGGTTGATCGCAGCACATCCAAGTCCCACGCGCGCAGCGCCCTCGGACGTGCGCGCGTTCCTGGGCGGGCTCTCGGGATACGTGCGCACGTTTGCTTCCCCCGAGGGCCGTGCAGGCCCGAGCGTCGCGTTCGTACGGCAGACGTTTGGGTATCCGGAGGAGGACGTCCAGGTGGGGCTGCTTCTCTCTTGGTCGCCACGTATGGGAATCGTGATCGTTGATGACTTGCGTTTTGGTCGTAGGCATGGCTACGGGCTGTTGCGTATCCAGACGACTGCGCAGAAATTCCCGCCAATGTCATTGCCGACACCCTCACGTGAGTTCTAGCCTGAGGGGACGGGAGCACGCTGACATCGTTCCCACATACCTGTAGCGTCCTGCAGAAGGCAGGTGTGGTGGGGGCTCCCCAGGGAGGATACGATTTGGCACAATTCCTGGACACCAGTATCGTCAAGCTTACCTGACGTACTTGTCAGACCTGTCCCCCGAGTAATGTAACATAGATCAATTTGTTCCCCTGAACACAGAGCACGCGCTGTTCTCGCTACAAAAGGGTGTCCATGACAACACTGAGCAATAACATAAAACAAGGATAGGTAAGTGTGACTAGATCGTTACAATACGTATGTACAGGTCGAAAGTGCAGCGTCCGTCGCGTGAAAGTGGTGTAATTGCTGTGCGTAGAATGCATAATCTAGGATTAAAGCGTCTAGGATAAACAAGAGCGAAGCAGATGAACGTTCATTGAATTGTCTTTTGGTGGAGCTGCGGGTCTAATGAGCCTGTGGGCAGACGTGAGCGGACACGCACGCCGAACAAAGTGACTGCTTACCGAAGCCAGATGCGCCCCCCGCCGCTCTTTTCTCGCAAGAGCTCCCATACGAATATCTCGCCTGCAAGTCCAGAAATACAATCGATGAGAGTTTGCCTGCCCTCCTGTGTCCCTTCTGCCTCGAGGACCCACTCGCCGCGCCAGCCTTCGCCGAGTCCGTCGTCGATATCCATAAAGCCCATGCCGACGCGGGCGCGTGCTATCCACATGTACTTTTTTACCATCGCCCAACCACCAGGTGAGTGGGGGCTGGGAACGCGTGTCGCGGCGTTTACAAGCGAAGTTTCAGGAACACCTCCGCCACCTGGTGGTGCAAACGCGAAGGTAGGGTTCACGTTGGAAGGTATGAGGTGGGAGTAATAGAAAGGGGTGGGGAGGCTAAGAGGGTCTGGGAGCGGTGGTGGAGCTGGTGGAGCAAACGGAACGAGGGAATTGCCATCGAAGAGTAGCCAGGTATTTCGAGATGCAGCCCGCTCTTCGGGAGGAAGATCGAGCTGAGATTGTGTGCCGTCTGGGGTAGAGGGAACGTAACCAAAGTTGCAAACGACGTCTCCGGTGGAGAGGTACTGCCAGAGCCCCCCGGTGTGGAGTTGTGCTTCACAAGCTGCAATGACATCAGGAGAGATTACGTTGCACGGAACAAAGACGCGGAGGACAGGAGCACGAGTCCTGAAAGTTGCAAAAGAGAGATCGTGGGGAGAGTTGGGTATCCGTGTGTTGTGTGGTTGTTTTCGAATAGAGTGTGCGGATGAGCTACCGCTGATAGAGGACGCAGAGGAAACCTCGGCAGAGGCACTGCGTTTGTGCGACCTGGCAAAAGGACGCGAGACGTCGTCCTCGGAATAGAAGGAGGGCCAGACGTCGGAGAAGGGAGGGGTGGGGAGGGAGTTCGGGGTGCTGCGCATGGCGGCAGAGCGCCTCCAAGCGCCTTCGTAGTACTTGAGTGAGCGGGGCTCGGTTGGGGGCGGAGGTAGAGAGTGAGGGCCACCAAAAATGGAAAGCTTCCTCCTGCGTGCCTTGATCGGGTGGGCAGTGGCATCGGCCCGCGATAAGGGGCTGGAAGTGTTGGAGCGCGAACGCGGGGCGCCGGCTGCGCGCTGGCTGTCTGAGGAAGGGACATCAGAAGGCTGGGCATCGGACAATTCGGACAGGTAAGAGAGGGGAGCTGGGAAAGTGAGCTCGCGAAGAACACGAGGCGGAGAGCCGGGTGCAGAGGGTGATGGGAAGCGAGAAGGCTGCCGAGGAAGATCGACGTCGATGGGTAGCGGGAGAGGGGAGCTGTGGACGACGGACTGTAAGAAAAGGACGAAGCGAGAATGTGTGCTGGCAAGGGCAGCGAGGCGAGAGGTCAGTATCGCGGTCGGGTCGTTAGCTGAGGGGTGAGCAAGGGATCTGGAGAGGCTGGCAAGCGCATGCATGGGGTACTGGTGAAGCGGGACGCGCTGTGCGAGCACTGGAGCGAAGGGTGGTCAACGTGCACGCGGGGAGAGCAAGGAAGGACGGACGTAGGAGATGGAGGTCGTGGAGGGAGACGTGGACGGCCTGGAGGGCGGAGAGATCCCTCTGGCGCAAGGCTAGGCGGTAGCAGGACAGGTAATGCGAGAGAACGACGTCTCTGATGTCGCTGCGGGCGCCCCAGAGACGCCTGATGCCGGAGCAGGTCGCGAAGAGGGCATAGAGATCGTCCCAGTGGGTGAAGTGGAGGAGGCGGGCGAGGAATCGGGGCTGGCGCAGTGTCCGGACGGCGTTTCGGTGCATGCTGCGCCAGGCCCTTGCTTTGAGGAGGGGCGAGGACGGGGCTGGGGGCTTGAGGGGGAGTTCGTGGGGGAGGGGGGGGAGGGGCCTGTCGTCGGGGGACTCGCCATCGGAGTGGGTGAGCGAGGGCATGCAGTCCATCGGCGCGCAGGAAACAACATCTCCACTCCGCTTTGCATCTGTTTGGCACCCCGTCATGGCTCATCACCACACCCTCGAGCGCGACATCTTCGGCGACGGCTCCGAGCTGTCCTCCGAGGAGGAAGGCACGTGCACCCCCCCTCTCCCTGCGCGCACCCTCACCCCCCACAGACGTCCCCCAGCACCGCCAGCGCCCGAAGCCTCCCCCCGTCGAGCGCGACCTCTCCCCCTCGTCCGACGACTCGAGCGACGCCTACGAACAGGACCGTCCCTCCAAACAGAAGCCAGTCAAGCGTCGCACAGAGGGCCGCCAGGCTCAGAAGAAGCGCAAGCGCAAGCAGATCACCGAGGAAGACCTCAATGACCTCCCCCCTGACAAAGGTCCGCCCTCCCCCCGTGCCCCTGACCTGCTTGCAAACACCCCCCAGCGAACAAGCTTCGGCTCGACATGCAGTTCGACGCCATACTCAAACCAAAAAAGGGCTCGCGCGTAAAGAAACGCAAAAAGGACGCCGAGGACCTCGACCAATTCGCAGACGAGGAGGTCTCTCGTCTCCGTGAGGCCATGCTCGGCGCCGCAGCCGACGACGAACAGGCCAACCGCGAGAAGCTGCCTGCAACAAGCAAGCTCAAACTCCTTCCTCAAGTCATGGAGGTTCTCCGCAAGTACGCCGCACCCTGCCCTTCCTTCCCCGCCTCTGATCATATCTCATAGGCAGTCCCTCTCTCAGTCCATCATGGACAACAACCTTCTCGAGGGCGTCCGCAGATGGCTCGAGCCTCTCCCAGACCGCTCTTTGCCGGCATTGAATATCCAGCGTGACTTCTTCCCCATTCTAAAGAAAATGGAGTTTATCGATAGCGCCGTTCTCAAAGAGTCCGGTTTGGGTCGCATCGTCCTATTTTACACCAAATGCAAACGTGTCCAACCTGAAATACAGCGCATCGCCAACGATCTCGTCTCCGCCTGGTCTCGCCCCATCATCAAACGTAGCGCCTCTTATCGCGACCGTGTCGTTCCCACTGCACAGGAAGACGCTACCGACCGTGCCAATGAGCGTCTCAACGCCATCCTCGCACGTGCAAAGGAGGGCGAGAAGAACCGCATCAGAAAGAACGCTGTCATGATTCCACAGAGAGAACTCGGCAACTACACCGTCGCACCCAAGGCAAACGCAGGCGTCATGAGAAACGGCCAAGCCGTGGAAAGTGATATCGCACGCAGAAAGCTCAACGCGGAGCGCATGAGGAGCTTGTCGAGAAAGATGTCTACAAAACCCTAGTTGGTAGCCCAGAGCTTATCTTTGTGCAGCGTCTGGAATGTCACGATTGTAATATTTAGCCGTACTCATCGTGCTGCCATTGCATGCGTCGCTCCCTCCCGTCGCGGCAGATTAACTATCATAGCTCTCGCCGATTCCAGCTTAGCCATGCGTGGCGCGGACGAATCAGTCTCGGGATGCTCTGAGGTAAATTCATCGGGGTAAGGCGTGTTGTAGTACTACCGCTGCACATGATGCTTAGTCACGCCCCTCCGGCCCGAGTCCGTTTGGGGAGGCCTTGGTGTGGCTACCTATGCACAGCGTCTCACATCAAGAAAATCACAACCACACAACCACTTGAGCCACTCATACCCCGAGAGCCAATTTATTCCCATTGTTGGCATATGATTCAGCGAGTATCGCAGCATCCGACTTTCCTCCGCAGCAATCATGGCCGCACACAGTGCGTAATTACACCGTGAGCTTATTGACGATATTTATATGCTTGCCCACAGTCAATAATATGCCGCAGTGAGAACATCCCTCGGCTGTAGTAATCGTTCTTACCAACTGAATGACTCTAACTGGTTGCCATAGCTTGCACTGGCAGTGCGGTGGTATGCAAAGTGGCGGCCCAGGCCCCTGGCCCGCAGCCTGCCTCATATTTCCGAATCATTTTGTCCGCAGTGTCTTCTGGTCCCTTCCCCCATTCATCCCTGATTAGAAACGTGCTACAGGAAGATGTTGGCAGTGGGACAGGATATGGATCAGCTGGCCTCCCCGAACGGACACTCAGCGATACGAAAACTCGATATCCATATGTTCCGTAGAGCGACGACTTTGTCCGGCACGGTTAAGTCAGCTTCCGCTTTGACTCCCAATGGCCTCGGATTTCTAGGCACTGCCAAAGGCGCCAGCGCAGCACTCTACACACCCTGCGAAATGTGCCGGCGCGGCTGCACTGCCCGTGATCTACATCAAGGCGGGAATGCTTTGTATCTATGGTCCCCGTGCTACGTAGACTTGGCCGGCCAAAAGAAGCCGTGGGGAACGCCATTCGTGCAGAAATAAGCTCGTCACCGTACGCATTTTGTGATGCACCGGGCATATGTCTCATAACCGTGACTCGAAAAGCTTGCGAGATATACTTTGCAAAATGTTAACGAGTTCGGGAGAGGTACGCTCCGGTACGTCTTTGAAATACTCGCGGTCATGCCTCACCGAGTTGCCTTCTTCAGACGTGCTTGATATGATGCACGGATCACTCCCCGGTGGGAATGCTGAGCATCAGCCTATTTGAGGTCGACGCCAAGCCTGAACTATGTCTTTCGTGGTACCGTAAGCCGCTCACTAATGTTACATTGATACACGCATGCTGTGGAGTATGCTGGCGCGACTGCGCTGCTGGTGCGGATTATCCTTGTACATAAGATGGCCGGCCGATCCTCTCTACCAGTTTTGATTCCCCTCCTTGTTTGTGTTCGGGATGAAGTTGCAGAACCTCACGACACTGGTTGCATTCACCCCGTATGCACTAGGCTTCCCAAACCTAGCAAACTTCCCCAAATATCGTTCGCTCGCAGGCTTGTCTCCATCCGAGGTCCGGGCTGTAGCGCGAACCTTCAGTAGCACTCCCGGTGCACAACCTCTCCCGCCTCCTATCAACGACACGTCCGAAAAGTTGGTGTATGACGCGGCCCACCCATACCAGCCTGATCAACCGGGTGATCTTCGTGGTCCATGCCCGGGATTGAATACCCTGGCTTCTCACGGTGTGAGTGATCGGTGATTTCGGTGACGCAATTTACCCATGAACATGGCTCCTTTCTAAAGTATCTGCCCCGTGACGGCGTGGCTACTCCGGCTGAGATCATCGATGCTGTCCAAGAAGGTACGTAGATCATGGCACAAACGAGACTTCGATCTGAAACATCGCAGGTTTCAACATGGGATGGAACTTGGCTGCGTTCGTCACTTATGGGGTGGGTATGTCCGAGAGCTGTCCTTGTCTGCCCTCCTGACCGATGGATGGTATTTGGACATGAACTAGGCATTCATTGTCGACGGGAACCATTTGACCAACTTGATGAGCATCGGTGCAAACACGACTGCAGAGGATCAACTCACTCCTGGGCTTAACATCCACGGCAACTTTGAAGGTAAGCTTCCTCCCACGATAACGAATGTCTTCCCGGTAACCATGCATTCATCACTGTCGCCGGTCATCAACTCTAGGTGATGCCAGCACCACTCGCGGAGACTATTATTTCGGCGACAACTTCAATTTCAACGAGACCTTGTTTGATCAGGTAGGGGTACAAGTCACCCCCAGCATCATTTCTCATCTCTTTCATAGCTCGAATATGCCGCCAACCTAGTCGGAAGTGGCCTCATCACCATCGAATCCTCGGCCCTGCAGAAGGCCCTCCGCATCAACGACTCCATCGCACGCAACCCCACCTTTTGGTTCGATACCCCGCGCTACCTAACCGCCTACGCCGAAACGACCTTCCCCCTCGCCTTCTTCGTGAGCAACCAGACGGTGAACACGACGCTCAATGCGACGCTAGACGACGCGCGGAGTTTCTTTGAGCAGCACAAGTACCCCGACGGGTTCTATCG
>JBBPKY010001065.1:0-10501 GCA_038089495.1 Xerocomellus dryophilus
GCTGAGTCGGATGCCATCTTGAACTTCCTGTTCCAGCAGATCAGTAGCAACGTGGACTTCCAGGCGCGCTTCCACTGGGAGCCCAACTCGATCGCTTTCTGGGACAACAGAGTAAGCACTCGAGACGTATATGGCGGCTGCGATCTCACGGAAAGTAGATCGTCACGCACACCGCGACGTTCGACTTCTGGCCCCAAAGGCGTCATGCCCTTAGGGCCACTCCCCACGGGGAGCGGCCCGAGTCTGTCGAAGACTACGAACAGCGAACTGGCAAGGTCGCCAAGGACCGTCAGATTGAGATTTGGAAACAACAAGGCATCGAACCCCCCCAGGCGAAAAAGGATGCATCGAGGGCACGTGGCTACAACGACTGAACGGAATTCACCTTTTCTATGGTACCGATACACGTTCCAAATAGTATGATCATTGATCTGAGATATCCAAGAGTAAGGAAGTGCAGCGACATGTCCGAGGGAGAATTAACTGCCTACTGTGCCGCCTGAACCACTAATAGCCTGGCCGAACTCCAGACAACGTAACGCAAGTCGCAACAAAGCTTCCCCGTCCCGAAGGACGGCCGTCTCCAATTCCTTGCTCAAGCTACCCTCCGAAATTTTAGATTTCAAGAGTTCAGCAAAGACGCGCAACGTCCGTGCGTGTTCACCGAGTTTATTGGCGACGCCGTTCACGGCGGGGGGTACATGGCCGCGCAACGCATTGTCGAACATGACGGCCGCCTTGGCCAAGGAGAGGAAATTACTGCCGTCTCGTTCGACGGCGCGAAGAAGCGGATCGTCCTGCGCGCACTGCTGGCTCTCCAACCACGTTGCGAATCGCGTGCATACAGAGATGGGCGTCTGGAGGACGCCGATCGCGCTTCAGTCCCGGTCAGCGGAAAACGCGCCGTCGCAGTACTCACGTCGAGAGTCGTACCCGCGTCGAGCAATTCGACCGCCGGTCGCCGCCAAGTCAACAAGAGTCCCGACGTGGTGCTGGTCCCGCTGGCGGATGGTCTACCGAGCGACGCGACGTCGTCGAGTACCCTGCTGGACGAGAGGCTCGTGGTCGGGGGAAGCGAAGCTGCATCGCTGGATTCTAGTCATCCGATGGTCGACGATCAAAGCCAATGTGCATACCTGGCGAGGACGCGGTACCGTTCGGGCGCTTTAGGATCGACTTGAGGGGCGTGGGCTTCGAACGCGAACCGGTCGTGCCTGGTAGACGTGACGCGAGGCAGCTTGTAAGTTTTGACGAGGACGTACCGCCAGCAGCTGTCGTACGAGGTAGCCCACGCCTAGGCTGAGATCTTGGCTTGGGTGCTGGCGAAGAACTCAGAGCAGATGCTACTCACCCAACCACGCAAGGCGACATTGTCAAGTAGTCGACATCTGAGCAAAATCACACTCACATAACAACAAATGTTTTCCGGTAGTTTTACGCGCTGTGTTTTTCCTCTGAGACATTCCAATTTTCAAAGGACTATTTGAGAAACTTTGTTCCTGGCGCGTCCGAATGAGTGTCAGTACAAGGAGATATTCTGACCCAGTCGAGCAAGGAACCCGTGGCGCAGTGGTAGCGCGTATGATTCCAGCTCGCAATGAGTGATTCCATAAGGTCATCCGTTCAATCCGGGTCGGGTTCAATTTTTTTATCGCACGCACGCAACCTAGAAATCTGTCTTACTTGTCCATGGATCACAAAGATATCACAAACCCAAATACTAGTGTAAGCGTAGGTGTATACGATTGACGAAGGTGTATATGCTACGCGCCGAGTGTAATAGATTGCAGGCTAGATGATGGTATGTAGTAGTAAGTCGTTGATGGTGTCATGGATACGTGACGAAGTTAAGTGTCCATAAAATGCACAGTCCGTCTACTTTCGCGAAAAGAACGAGAATCGCTTCTTCGTGGGTGTGCCTCCTAAGACGGGGCTGTTCCCGGGCAAGCTCTCTACACGAACGGACGATGAAGCCGGGCTGATTTCACCCGAATTCTCTCTGTGTTTCCGCATGTAAAAGAGAAGTGAGTGACGGGCCCGAGGACCTTTGGAGCACTGTGATGGCCGAGCAGTGGTGGGAGTACTCGAACGGGAAAACGATGCCGAATCTGGTATCATGGGCTGTAGGGAAGGGCGATGCATCCGGAGAGTAGGTGATGGTGAGTTGAGCGAAGGGTGTGACCACGAAGGTTCGACCGTGAACGGTGGCAGGGCGAATGACGTGTACGGGCCCGTGTCAGACTCCTCGGACGGTCTAGGAGCGTCCGCTGGGTCTGGTGGGGGAGCAACCTCGATGGGTTTCATCTCCCTCGGCTTGATGAAGAGCTCCCGATCTGGGAGAGAGAATTCATCGTGGATAAGGTCAAATCCCCCGAGGAGATTCACTGCATAATCTGGCACGTGGACGACATCCTTTTCCAGGTCCGCGAGAATTTCAGAGCGTGTGCGAGTGGTAACGTGGCTGATTATGGTGGCCATACCCCCGGTCTCTTCACCCACGCCCTGTGATGATGAAGAACCCTCCGAAGCGACGGATAACGGCGGTGTGGAAGGTCGGGTAGATAAACGACCTTCGGAGCCATCAGAGGGCGCTTCGGTGGTTAGGCGAGAACTGCGTGAGGACACCGAACGGTCCGAGACAGAATGCGCTTTTGCGCTATTTTCTGTGCCCTTCGTGAGCGGGAGTATATCGGAGGGAGAATTACCAGGACGAGGTCTGCAAGGACGTTTCACTGGATTGAATGCCTCACCAGCCATGGATGGAGGACGTCCATGTTTCGTCGTGAGGCGTCGCAGGGGAGGGGTGACAGACGATGGCCGGAGGCGGAGGGGAGAAATGTCGCTCATTGTCATTCGACGTGGGAATGACTGGTCAAGAGCGAGTCTACACTTAAGATTGAGGTTGAACGATGTCCTCGTGGGAGAGGAATCAAAAAAGCGGTCAAGATTGGCACTCCGTTTTGCCTCGTTGTTGAGGGCAGGGGACGAACCATGATCCTCATCTTCGTGTTGGTCAGACCCCCGATCCGCCTTCAATTGTTTCAGATGGTGAGCCAACATCTCCACCTCCTTGTCTACCGTGTATTGCCGCTTTTCCTCCATCCAGCGCTCCTGTTGGAGTGCGACGTATACGTCCGGTTCAGTATCTCTCTCCGTGAGAGATAGCTTGAGCCTTGCGGCACGTTCCCGCGACTCTTTGGCACGTGTGCTCAGGGTTACGGTGGCTTGTTGCAAGGCACATATCTGGAGTTCGAGGGGAGAACGTTCCTCTTCGCTACTCTTCAATGCGCTGGCAAGGGCTTGCTCGGCGACGGAATAGCGATTGCTGCGAGAACTTGCCTCGCTCACTGATCCGCACGGGGACTCCACACGCGCCGGGAAATAGGTAGTAGTAGGATTAGGCATGCCGAGAGTGAGACCGATGTTGGGCGTGCTGACCGAACGGTCAGTGTGAGTCGGACTTCTGATGAGAGGAGAACCTACAAGACGGGGTGGGCAGATATACCTGGAGTGACGGAATCATCGGGGTTTACGGCCGTGTTCGTGTGCTCCTAACCAAGAGCGCACGCGTCTGTCAGTACGCGCCAGAGTGTTGACAGAACACATACATTGAGGACCATTTCCGTTGTCAGGCGCCGACCAGAATCGATCCGCAGGGGTAGTGACTGAAGGTAGCAATTGTTGGAATGTTCTGGCGCATGAAGAACGTCGTCTACTCGGTCGACAATCTTTCGACCGATCATGAGTAAAAAAAGATATGGAGCAAGAATCAAAAAAGTTCACAAGAAAAGAGAGAATATAGTTGGGGCCAGAGAATGTGGTTCCTTGAGGTGACGCGGACAACACGCGAGTACTGGCTGTATTGGCGCCGTGCAGGTGTGCCGAGAGCACCTCGATGGGAAACGTTCAGACACGAGGCTCGCACGCCGAAATTACAACTCCCACACCAAACTCTTGGAACTCACTTCATGCGCAGCCCAGCGCCGTCCAGCAAGTAAAAAATGAACATTCCAGCTGTCGAAACGTCCCATGAAATATGCATGATGTGTTCTACCCGCCACGAATCACGATCTCCCAAGTACCAGTTCCTTCAAGCCCTTGCCAAGCTGTTTCACCCTCCGCTTCATATTGACCCTTGTCGGGGATCGACTCGTCTCTCGAAAGTGATAACCACCCGGCTCATCTGGCCCATCTTCCCGTCGCCACCGCGCCAGATTCATCCGCAGCTCCATCTCCCCGCTAAGCGAAAATCCAGAACCCGTGGTCGGTGACATGGCCTGACCGGATAGGACCATCGACATGGGGCGCAATTCTCGTGCATACTGGATACCCGATCGGTCACCACAGTCGAGAGACTTCGTCCCTCGTGGTACGTAATCGACTTGCGATGGGATCGGCGAGGGGGTGCGAGGAGCGGTTATAGAGAAGACGGGGCTGGTTGGACGTGACATGTCCTTGCGAATCGCAGAATAATACGGTCGACTCGGGTGTCCCAAGCGAACAGGGGGAGCATCATGATCATGAGAAGGCGTCAGCGATAGAGCATGTGATTGTCGTGCTTCCAATATGGACGTTGAATATATGTCCACACTCCCCCGCAAAGGAGAACGGGAGCGAGGTGAGAGGGATGATCCGCATGGGAGCAGCGTCATATTTTTGGTCCTGCGCAGCCCGCGCTTAGGGGAACATTGTGATGAAGAGACAGATGACGTCGAGTCCAAGTGCCCGGCATCCGACATATCCATCGAGCCTGTACTACGTGGCGTCCTCGATACTTCCATCAGCACAGACGTAGTAGAGCCCATGGCTGGCGTTGTCATGGCGTTGTCAGGTCCCAAACGTTCAACTGTGGGGCACGAGGCGCGAAAGCGCGTGGGCGGAGGATGAACGCAAAGAGCTGGAAATCTCCTTCGTTGGCGTCTCGAGTCTCTCTTCAAATCCCGATCTACGGAATCGTGCTTGCGTAGTTCTACCTTGGGCTCGGGAACGTTCGGAAAGGAAGAAGTCGGGAGCGGTGGCTACACAACACGAGGATAATGCATATCAGTATGTTCGCCATTATCGGACGTGGACATGGATGAGAAGTAGGATAGAAGTACCGTTATCGAGGTTGCTGTGGCGACTCGATGCACGCCACCGTCGACCGTTTCCTTCTGAGCGTTGTGGGAGTTTGTGGACACAACAGAAAGAGCCACGCGATCCACGACCTCAACGTGATGTGGGTTCGGCCGCCGGTCATCGTGACACATATCACGGTGAAAGGCTTCCAAAATTGTCGTAATACCCGGCACACCCCCGGATTGAATTGAAGATGTTCGCTCGTTCTGAGGGGTGTGAGGGCCTGCACTTGAAACTGTAGAGTATGCGGACATTCTCCGAGGGTGTTGTCTAGTCTTCTTCGGCGCAGGGACTGCCCTAGAGGGTGCGCTTAGTCGGCGTGGCCTTGGTAGGTTTGCCTCGAAGTGTTTGGTTGCCTCAGCTGACGTCCATTCACACCACAGACAAAGGGGGATCCACGCATTAGCGAAGCCACACTGAGCACATACAAACAAAGGGC
Source organism: Xerocomellus dryophilus (assembly GCA_038089495.1). NCBI lineage: Eukaryota > Fungi > Basidiomycota > Agaricomycetes > Boletales > Boletaceae > Xerocomellus > Xerocomellus dryophilus. The sequence goes on from JBBPKY010001065.1 coordinate 5,558, forward strand.
GATTTGGGCAAAGACGAAGTGCCGGGAGCGAATCGGATGGTGGAAGGTGCTAGACAGTGCCGTCTTGTTAGATCGATCCACCCATCCGACTGATAAAGTACCGGGGATAGCTTACAGGCTTGTTTCTCTTCCATTGTCTTTGCAGGTATCGTCGCGGGGTGACAGAGATGTCATGGCAGTTGGTCCAGTCACCCATAGCTGGTGGCGGTTTCGCTCAGTAGGACGAAGCCAGACGGGAGCAAGAAGGACAGAAAGGTTGCAGGCCAGCCAAAATAAATTGAGCACGAGGGAAGGCTAGAATCGCGAGTCCTGCGGAAGCCTGTCCGAACGCGAGCACGGTGACAGATGAATATCAAGCAATTAGTGAAACGGGCATCGACATATCGATCACAAGGCACGGAACAGTCCTGTCCTTCTGGCATGCGCAGGACGCGTGCTCTGCGGGTTGAGATAGTAATTGTGGGCAGAAAAGACAGTATCGGATAGATTGCGTGTAAGCGTAAGAGACACGTTGCAAAACCAGACCTTCGATTCTGGACATGTGGTCTCCACCCTCCTCGCTCCCAGTTGGCAGCCTCGGGGATTAGAGATTCACTAGAGAACCAGCAATCATTGGAGACTACGAGCACCGCGGTCCATGCGTTAGTTTTCCTTGGGGTGCAAGATCCGGTGCCTTTGAGAAATCGTGCCAAAATCGTGCCAGAGTTCCGGACATGCGTCCCATCGTCGAAGACCTGGCCAGGCAAGCACTGTAAACGTGCAACTTCCAGGCTACAATGCGTATGTGATATAAAGTATGCTATAGGAATGGCAGTGCCATACAACATCACAGCCTCAAGGATATGTGTGCCCAAGAATTAGGACACGTAAATGTACATCAAGCTCACCATGGAATCACACAAACACTGCAATAGCACCTTTTTTCTCATCCATCGTCCATCGTCCGTCCGACATCAACAGACTGAGATGGACGTGTCCGCACCCACTGACTGGGCAACTCCACTCGTGCTCAACCTCTACGGCAGGAGCCTTCATCTTTCCTTTGCCCTTGCGATTACTTCGGTGAGTTACCAGAGCCCCAGTGGGAGCACCGCGGCGCCCACTTGAGGGGGTGGCAGGCAATGCGTGGGGAGCCGAGGAAGGTGGTCCTGGAATCCCACGACGCGGGCGTAACCGTGACCGCATTGAACCTGCATCTGAATTAACAACCACGATATCTTGACTAGGCAACGGCAGGTGCTGCTCAGGCTCTGCAGCCATTCTCCCGCTACTTGATCCGGTTGTGTCCGTAGTTGGTGGAGCAGGCTTCATCAAATTCGCAATGCATTTTCCATCGAGTAAATGGCCGCAGCGCAAGCCCCATAGCTTCCGCTTGGCGCGATCCTCCCCAACATCGGAGGCTCCAACGACAAGAGGGTCACGGCAAGCAGTACATACCAGGGTGACTTCGCATAGTCGAGTCCCGCTACCGCTGGCACAACGTGCTGGAGAAGTGTCGTCATCTTCGGTGACAGGGGAAGATGAGGGCGAAAGAGAGAAATCGTGTGTGAAACCAGGTAATGGCAGATCTGGATGGGTGTAATCGGGTTTGTAATCAGGTTCGGCCTGGCTGCCGCGATCGCGATGCTTGAATGCGCGTTCTATTTGACTTCTCACTCTGCCAGCGGCGAAGGGGTTGTCCTCCTCACCCAAGAAACGTATATCGTCTAGCCCGTCTAGTAATTCGTCTTCCTCTCCTGCGAAGTCGAAGGGATCCCATCGCATTATGAATGAACCGGAGACGCCCCAGCCATTATGGCGTTCGAGCTGTTGGAAAGTGTTACGTGGGCCCATGATTCGCCGGACGCCAGCAAGTAATGCGCCACCAAAGCCCATGGATGGGACATGATGAGAGGGAGTAGCAGGAACCGGGAGTCGTGGTCGTTCAGCAGGCGGCGGGGGTTGCAAGTCGGCCTCGAATGGGAGTGGGTCTTCGCTGGGAATGATAAGTCCAGGGGGTGCACCGTGACGCAATGGCAGGAATCTTTGGGGGATCCGTGGCACAGGGGGGATACCATCAATTTGCGGAGGGGGCGGGGGAGAAAATATACGTTGTCTCCTGACTATTGTCCATGTTAGGGTGCGTCACACACACACAATATGCGAAGCGTACCAAGCGGGGGTTGCGGTCGAGCAGGATTATGTCCGATGAATTGAATTTCGTTGTCATCTTCACTGTCAGTGACATGGATGACCTCCCTGGTCACTGGAACGGCCCTTCCATCCTCCCCAACACGCCTCCTTTGGCTAGGACGTGCGGAGCCGACATAAACAATATCGTCGGCATCGAGAGCATCGATGTCAATGATATCCGGTGATTCGTGACGTCGGCGTTCTGGAATGACTGGTAGCTGTATCGGCGAGTCCACCATGGACGTCAGAGCTTTGATATCGAGGGGGTGCTTGGTTTCCTGTCGTCGTCGACGTTGAAGTCCATGATACACAGCACCGTCGGAAGCCTTATAAAGGCGATTACGTAATTGTTGCGCACAGACCATTCCCAAACTCAGCCACACATTCCGTATCCTATAAATTTTCTTCATCGCGTTGGATATCGTTGTCTTCATTTCGAGCCTCTGTAAGTATCATTTGCCCTTTGGCTTGCTCTTTCTTCGGGATGACTTTATTCTCTTCCCCGTCTTACGCGACCATGCCGAGGAACAGAGCAGTTCGTTCGCAACGGACAGCGCTCTCCGGAGCGCACAGTGTACTTGCCAGTGCCATTTTGTCTGACTCTTCTTGTTATTCCTTTGCTTTCAAATATTCGTTACTAATGTCCTACCCAATCAGGCGATGTTACGCGCTACCACCGCGATTAATGACGATGCATCAAACGGGTGAGTTTTTATTTCGGTTGTGTCACGTTGCTTTGCTGCGCCACGTTGCATGATGAAGCATTCCGTTTATTCGCAGTTTCCACTCTAGCGCCCTCCAGTCGGAGTACTCCTCCAATGCAGAACGCTTATAATCCCCCTTGAGTCGTGTGGACCCAAAAGCATGTGCCAAGGTGGGCCGCCTTGTGGTGCGCTGAGCGGGAAGCGGGGGTCGGCGCGATGAGGGTCAATAAGGACCTTCCTTTGGATGTCTGATCCATTTTGGCGCAGCGAGCATGACATTGTTCATTCAATACTAGCTTACTAACCAACTTTTCTTACAGATGGCATGACCACGGCAGAGTATACAACTTTACATAGCCTTGGATGATAATACATTCTTTTTTTTCCCTCTCCCTTGGAGCTATGTTAAGTTGAGGAAGTCGTTCGATGAAGTACCTGATTATCTCTACCCCGTAAAAACGAGGCCTCGGGAGCAATGGTGTCTCGCACGTCATGCGGTGCTGCTTGTCATGGCTACTAATCTTGTGAGTGACACCTAGGCATGTGATGATAAAAGTCCCAGGATGACTCGGTGCAGGTCGTTATGTGACTCATTTGTTGACCAGTACGTCCAGCATGACAGCGTTGAGCGACAGGAACACCCCAATCGAATGACGGGAATGAGGCTCCGGTCTTGGGGTTTGGTGCGTACTATGAACGTAGATAGGCAGGGAAGGAAAAGACGCCTGTCCTGAAGCACGGACATAGGTAGATAACGACGAAGCTTACGAGGCGATGTGGTATACACTCGATGTCAGCGCGTTGCACTACGTCGGGGGTCCTGAGATCAAAGTTGAATTTGGTGAACTGCCCGTCGAGTCAGGCAGGCTACCGACACATCGTGAGTGTAAGTACAGGACACTCGAGCGCACGATCCGCAATATCAGCGCTTCCCACAGGACTCCGCGGATTGGTACAACAACGGGAGGGATGTGGGCGCGCCGTTCGCGAATTCACCAACGACAACGGTCTCCAGCGACTCGATGTCTTCTACACCTTCAAGTCGAACTCGAACAATGGTAAAGTCAACGCAGTCAAAGCGATCTAAAAGTCCCTCGAGGACTATGGACTACATTGGCTTGTAGCTCATTTATAGGCCCCTCGGGACCACAGGTGCGTCGAGAGCGCTGGGAAGCCATTACGAAAGCCCAGGAGGGCACTGCGAAGAGCATCGGGACAACCAACTTTGATATACGACGTCTGGAGGAGCTGCTGAGCAAGGGTTTACCTGACCTGTCAACCCGGCCGTGAATCAAGTGCGTCTTGACCTGAGGCTGGACTTGTACGCCATTCACCTCACCTGCGAGACATGCAGGTCGCCTTCCATCCGCGGATTCGGGCATCGTCGAATATTGCACACGAGGCAGCATTCTGTTAGAGGCATGGGCGCCCCTGGTTGAGGCCATGCGGTTCAACCTGCCTGCCATAACGAGACTCGCCAGAAATTATGATAGAGTCTGCTCAGATTCTATGGAGATATTCCCCACAAAAGGTATGTGAGTAAATCCGTCATCGTTGTAATTTGCACGGATATGATGGAGGGATATACCTTTGTCCCCTTTCCCAAGTCATCACACAAGAAACGGATCACATCAAACGCGCAGATGCCATATGATTTCGAGTTGCAGAAAGCGGAGGTTGAACATTTGGATTCCCTGGATGAAGATTGGTTCCGAGAGCGCATTTTTGCCACGAACCTCATTGACGGTTACGATGCAGCTGTATCCGATTGGGATCCCACAGACTGCCCCTGATGTTTCGGGAGAGCGATCGTGGCCTAGACAACGTGTTCCGCTGCCAATCAACGAACCTAACTTTGTGTTTATCTGAATTAAGTTTCTTCGGAGTCTACGTCGCGTCCGCAGCGTCCGCAAAGACATGTTCGTGACGTTGTTCCTCAAGCCATTCGAGAGTTCCGATCGGAGCGACGGATGACGAAAAAGGAGATTTCGACGATTGTGCTATTCCTAATGAGAAAAGAAATTCGCGCGTTTGTCATAGCTAGTCCCGATGTGACTCGATCTCAGGG
>JBBPKY010001066.1:0-10494 GCA_038089495.1 Xerocomellus dryophilus
AGTGACATTCTATCTACAAGGTACAAAGCTTTATAGTCCGGGTATACCCGAGACTTGTCAAACGTCCAAGGGAATGTCATGAGACTAAATGGAGATAAAGAGAAATATACCAGACTGGTCTAGAAGCCTTAGGGGCAACTGACCCTAAAAAGACCAGCGTCGGACCCGAAGTTTCGGACCGGCACTCAGTGATACTAAAAATAGAAAGCTAGAAATGATCGATGCAAAGTGAACGAATAGGACGGAGATAAGGTGAAGTCTAGTCAAATAGATGAAAGGTAAATGAAGCTGACATGCCAATAGGTAAATCTTGACCGGGCTAATGCGGACTAGTCCAATATCAGTCTAGTACCAGTATAGCGGCGGCCTAAGTAACAAAACGCTCGAGAAAGATAAACACGAGAATAAGTAGCATCCAGAAATATGAAAAAGAGGTGGATATAACCGTAGAGATGCACTGCGCTCTACAACGTTGCTCCAAACTCTTTCCCATAGATCCTACCGAGGATGGATGTCAGCAAACTGGGAATTGGAATATCATTACTCACCAGTGCCATCACATACTGTTCTACCCACATCTCCTGTTCCTCCCTCAGATCCTCCCTATTGTCTGGGACCGACCTTGCTACTGCCTCAAGCCAAATGCAGTACTCACAGAATTGTTTGCACGTCGCTTGCCGATGTGTAGTGCTGGTGTTGGAGAGGGTGCAGAATTTGTTGATGTGCAGTGCCGGTGTTAGAGAGGGTGCGGAATTTGTCAAGACAGAACTGGAATTGAGACATGGTGGAATGAGGTTGAAAACAGTGAGCTGTGTTGTTCATGCACATCAGAATATATAGGCAGTCCCACAATTTCGAACTCTGCATTGTTCTCGGGCTGATGTGATTGTACATCTGACTGGGAACAGTCAGCAGCTAAGTCCCCTGTGGATATAGAGCGCAGTGTGTCTCTATGGTTATATCTACCCCTTTTTCACATTTTTAAATACTACTTATTCTTGTGTTTACTTTTTCTGAGTGTTTTGTTACTTAGACCAGCGCTAGACTGGCACTAGACAGATACTTGGACTAGTCTGCACCAGCCCAGTCATGATCTACCCTACTGGCATGTCAGTTCATTTACCTTTCATTTATTTGGCTAGATTTCACCTTATCTCCATCTTATCTGTTCATCTTGCATCGATCATTTCTAGCTTTCTATTTTTAGCATCACCAAGCGCCAGTCTGATACTTCGGGTCTAATGCTGGTCCTTTTAGGGTCAGTTGCCCCTAGGGCTTCTAGACTGGTCTGGTATATTTCCCCTTATCTCCATTCAGTTCTTATGATATTCCCTTGGACGTTTGACAAGTCTCACACAAATCTGGACTATGAAGCTTTGTATCTTGTAGATAGAATGTCACTTTTGGTTGGATTCTTGCACTGTTTGAACCACTTGTCCTGCCCACCATCTACCAATCCACCATACTGTTCACTGTTACCATCTATGTCTCTAGCATCTCTTCTTCGTCTATTCTCACCCTAGACTACCAGTCTTGTGCTCCAGACTATTGTCTTCCTCTGTGGAACTGGTCTCAGACTTTCCCATTTCTTCACCCTTACCTCAAGTCCCTTTAGGGGCAAAGTATCTTGCCTCCCCCTTTCTCACTTTGATGGCCTAGGACTAGTGAGGTTTCCCACTTCTAGTCCTTTCAGCCATCCTAGCATTTTTATATTGGTAGATTCAATACAAACATGTACAAACATTATGGATAGTATATAAGGGTGCAAGTCTCAGCCAGAGAACTCCAGTCTAGTTCTCTTGGACTTTCCCATTCAACAAGTAGGGGTTGTCTAATCTGATCCCAAATGATGGCTTATTCTTGTTACGATTCCTTTTCTTTTCCTTTTCTTTTTCATCGACAGTTCTCTCTCTCACGTTCCAGAACCTTCTCCCCATTCCTGTGGAACGCCTTCCACCTAAACACAACTTCTATCTTTATACATTGTGCATGGTTACTGTTATCCCGTTCCTACTTACCATCTATGGACATCTATTTCTGTTCATGCGCAACGCTGCATAGCTTCGTCCTTCCTATCATACGACCCAAGCCTTTCCCGTTATATCCATCTTAGCGTTCCAGCTACGAACACTGCTTGGTCCATGCACCGCATCTCCACATATTTAAGTAGATGACTCACTACCTGTATTTTCTAACTTCGACCTGCTCAATATACCTTGAAGCAGCCCTCCGGATCTCTCTAAGTCTCTGCCTTACTGCTGAGTAGGTGCTCCTTGTTTTCATCGCGTCCACTACTGTACCCCAGTAGCTCCTTTGGTCTGTGGAAGTCCCAGATGCCTCCTCGTCCCTCCGAAGGATACCACCTTGGAGTTCTCGCCCTTGTACGTTGAAGGATACCCCTCGACTCTCTGCGCTCGTCGAAGTGTCCCTTCGACTCCTTGTCCTTACCTTCACCTCTTTGAGCCTATGTTAGTCCCTACCCAGGTCTAGTGTAACAAAAGGTCGAAGTTATCCTGAACGGAGCTACCATCACTGTAGTCTCCCACCATTGCTCATTGAACCCCTCGTCCATCTCGCTGGTTTCTACTGCGAGAACCTGCCCCTGTAGAATCTTCTCCTGAGCCATCCCAATCGGATCTCGAAGAAGAAACCCTCGACCCTGACACCTCGCTTCTTTCCCCTTAGAAAGAAGAATTCACCCAAGACCTTGCCCACCAATTCTCCGCAGGAATCTCCTTCCCGAGAGAACCAATGCCACCTTCGCCAACCCCGACTACCACCGCTCCACTCTTTCCCCTACCTCCGCCACCACCACCTAACCCCCTCGTTTCCCGCTTTCCTCCTTCACCCGCTATGTCTTCTTCCAAACCCACCAAACTCCGCATCAGAGTGCCCGAAGCCTTCAATGGATCCTATGAGAAAGCCATGCCCTGGCTTAACTCCGTCCAATTCTACCTTCTTGTCAACCAAGCCGTCTACAGCGACGACATGAAGAAGATCGCCTTCGCCCTCTCGTACATGACTAAGGACTCCGCCCAAACCTGGGCCGCTACATATCGCCAAGCTGCCATCTCCGGCACCACTATCTCCCTCGGAACCTTCGCCGACTTTATCACCAAATTCGAGAAGTCGTTCAAACACCACGACATCACCGGAAACGCCATTTCCTGGCTATCAACCAAGCGAATGCTCAAGAACTCTAAGAACAACTCGTACTCCCCCTCCCTCGTTGAGTACATCTCCACATTTAAAAACAACGTGGCCCTTGCCGAAATCACCAATGAAAATGTCCTAATCAGATATTTTTCCGCTGGAATTCCCCCCACGCTTATGTGCCGAATCATGTCCATGGACACTGTCCCTACCAAGGTGGAGGATTGGTACAATAAGGCCGTCTTGTTCCAAACCCAATGGGAACGGGCCGAAGAAATTGCCAAGAGGAACTCCAAGTCCTCTTACCAGACTTTCCATTCGTTTACCACCCCCGCCAAGACACGCGACCCCAACGCTATGGACATCCACATCGTCAAAGTCTCCAGATTATCCCCTGATGAGTGAAAATGCTGCATCAAAAAGAAACTTGCTTCCACTGCCAAAAACCTGGCCACACCAGCACTGTCATATCCATAGATTTCTCCAAGTTCAACTCCGGTCCTCCGGACCAACTCTGGTTCGTTGCTGCAACTCCAGACCACTTCGGAGTTGGCTATGTTTCTACATTCGTATCTCTATCCTTGTTCCTGACTTATACTCCTTCGGTACTAAGTGCTGTCGCTGTTTAGTATTACCCATGACAGTTCCGTAGTTCGGTATTTTCGTACCTCCGGAACACTGCTCTGAATCTGGACTCCACAGTACTTCTACTTAGTATATAAACTGTACACTCAGGACTGTTTACCTCAGTTCGAATATCATCTTAGACTAAACTCCTACCCTCCGGAAGTCTTGACGACTTTCCCTCTAGTCCACTCGTGAGGTTAGCTCGTCACTAAGCCTTACAACCCTCGGACCTCCTCAGTATCTCCGTCCTAAATCCAGGACAGGACCTACGACAAGGGCGCACCACATATGGTGAAGCCAAGTCCCGACACCATCTAACTCCGGAGTTCTCGGAGTTCGCTCGGAGTTGTTCCGGTCTTAACAGTATATTCGAACTCCTACTTGTCTCCGTCCCCATTATCTTATGGCTGCTAGAACCACCAGATCTCAGACCCGTGCCTTAGGCATGAATCCGCCCTCGTCTCCAAGAGACAACCCTCTTAGTGTTTTTGACAGTAATCGGCGAGGCCCTGAACTCGTCGAACAATTCCAGAGCTTTTCTGCTCGACGTACCGCCCCCTCCATCTCTAATGTGTGTTTCCCCATGGAATCCCCAACTCCGGGCGCGCGCATTCTCATCCCCGACGGTGATGATTCTGACGCATCCGACCATCTCTTCGGCGGTACTGCTGTCCATGACAACATCCAAGGACGTCCGGAGTTCCCCGGAGGCGACCCCCCAGGTCCGCCCTCTGAGGACGACGATCCGGAGTTCCCCGGAGGCGACCCCCCAGGTCCGCCCTCCGAGGACGACGATCCGGACTTTCCTGAGGACGACCTCTTCGCTCCTGACCCTGACTCCGACGATGAACCCGAGGTTGAGCATGTCCCTTCGGACGCTCTTACACAGTTGGCAAATGCCATCCAAAGCCTTGCTTGTTCCTCTCGTCGCCCTCCCTCCGAATCTACTCCTTGCACTAAAGTCCGAGAGCCTGACCAGTTTGACGGGACTGATCCCCGAAAACTCCGGGTTTTCTTAGTGCAATGCAAACTTAACTTTCAGGACCGCCCCAAGGCTTTTCGTACCGACCGCGCTAAAATTACCTTCGCGCAGTCGTACCTAAAGGGCATGGCCCTAGAGTGGTTCGAGCCGGACCTCCTGCTCGTAGCAGCTCCGGCACTCCGCCCTCTCTGGATGGACAACTATCGACAGTTCATTGTCGAACTCCAGACTAACTTCGGTCCGCACGACCCCGTCGGAGATGCGGAACATCAGTTGGACCATCTCGCTATGAAGGATGGCCAGCGGATTACGAAGTATGTCGTGGAATTCAATAGGATCGCTTCGCAGATCCGGGGATACGGAGAAGGTGCCTTATGGCATCATTTCTATCATGGTCTCCCCGATCGGATCAAAGATGAGATCTCCCGTGTCGGTAAACCTTCCACCCTCTCCGACCTCCGACAACTCGCCCAGGCTATAGATGCGTGCTACTGGGAGCGCAAGTCCGAGGTTAGCCGTCAGGCGAAACCTTCTACCAACTCCTCCGACAAATCACCTACCTCTGCATCCACTCCGGCCGCAACCCCGAAAGACTCTAAGGAGTCCAAAGGGAAGGCTCCGCCCACCTCCAGTACCTCCGGTGCCAAACCCGACCTTACCTCTAAGTTGGGGAAGGACGGTAAGCTTACAACAGCGGAGCGCAAGCACCGCTTCGATAACAAGCTCTGTATGTTCTGCGGACTCGCAGGGCACGTTGCTAAAGATTGCCTGAAGTCAACTTCTCGGGCATCCAAGGGTCGTACAGCTACGACAACTCCGGATGACAAACCGGAGGTCTCTTCGGAGGCAAAAAAATAGTCCACGACCTCCCTGACTCCGCACGATCAGGAGGTTGCGTTGATCCCGCTCGTGCCCCAAAGGAGATTCGTCTCAACGTGTCTGCTCTCTTAGATCCTCAGTCCCTCATCTCCTCCGTCACCCTGAACTCCTATGACATTCCCTCCGTCTCCGCGTTAGTAGACTCCGGTTCTTCTGATTGTTTCATAGATATGACTTTCGTTAATGAACATGCAATCTCCCCATACTCCGTTCCTCCGATCCAATTGCGACTCTTCGATGGAACCACGAATTCCACAATCACCCAAGCTCTCGACCTTTCCGTCCGTTTTGAAACCGGTGATATCACTCCGATGACATTTTATGTCACTCTGCTAGATGGCTCTTGTTCTCTTGTCCTAGGACACAACTGGCTCACCCGCTTCAATCCGTTGATTGACTGGATTTCGGGCAGTATCTCGTTCCGCTCAATTGAACAGAACATCCCAGCACCCCCAAGCTCATCTCCGCAGCCTCCAGACTTACCTCCTCCGGCTGATCCTACATCGTCCGATTCACCACCGAGTTTCTCCCACCGCAAGGCTCCGCCTATCACGATTATCAGTGCCCCTGCTTTCGCATTGGCCTGTCGTTTACAAGGCTCTGTTCAATTTAGCCTGCAGATCCGCCCAAAGGAGAGTGATCTCCGCTCCGCTTCTATCCCCTCCGAACCTGCAGATCTCTCTGGAGTTCCTCCGGAGTACTCCGAGTTCGCTGATGTTTTCAATAAGGGTAAAGCTGATATGCTTGCCCCGCATCGTGAGCACGATCTGAAGATTGATTTGGAAGAAGGAGCGTCACCTCCCATTGGCACTACCTACTCCCTTTCCACCTCCGAGCTTGAGTCTCTCCGATCATTCCTAGATGAGCACCTCGCAATGGGATTTATCCGACCTTCCTCCTCCACTCATGCAGCTCCGGTTCTCTTTGTCCGCAAAAAAGACGGATCACTCCGTCTCTGCGTGGACTTCCGAGGACTCAACAAGATCACGAAGAAAGACCGTTATCCACTCCCCCGTATCTCTGATCTGTTAGATGCTCCGAGCCGTGCCAGGATCTATACCAAAATCGACCTCCGGCATACATACCATCTGGTCCGCATTGCTCCGGGCGATGAATGGAAGACCTCTTTCCGCACGCACTACGGTTCTTACGAATGGCTCGTCATGCCCTTCGGTCTAATGAATGCCCCTGCGGCGTTCCAGCGGTTTGTCAATACAGTCTTCGCAGATCTCCTTGATGTTTGCGTAATAGTCTATCTGGACGACATTCTAATCTACTCTGCAGACATGGCTTCCCACCGGGAGCATGTCCGGGAAGTCCTCCGGCGACTCCGCAAACACGGTCTCTATGCAAAACCCGAGAAATGTGAATTCCATACTGAATCTACTGAGTATCTCGGATACCAGCTTTCGCCTTCCGGACTTACCATGTCTCCGGCTAAGGTGCAGACCATACAGGACTGGCCCGAACCTCGGAAGATAAAGGACATTCAGTCCTTTTTGGGATTTGCCAACTTCTATTGTCGGTTCATAAACACCTACTCCGACATCGTCACTCCTTTGACCCGACTCACCCGGAAGGGTGTCCCCTGGGACTTTAGCGACACCTGTCGCTCCGCCTTTCGGAAGCTTAAGGATGCCTTCACCTCCGCCCCTATCCTTACCCATTGGTCTCCGGATGCTCCAATGATAGTGGAGACTGACGCCTCCGATTATGCCATCGCTGGCATTCTCTCGATTCGCTGCTCCGACAACGAAATCCAGCCGGTCGCCTACTTCTCTCGGACTTTGTCCGCCCCGGAGCTTAATTATGATACCCATGATAAGGAATTGCTCACTATCCACGAGTTGTTCCAATCGTGGAGACACTATCTTGAAGGCTCCGGTACTCCGGTCGATGTGGTCACTGATCACAAGAACCTGGAATACTTTGCTACCACCAAACTACTGACTCGGCGGCAAGCCCGCTGGTCGGAGTTCCTCTCTCAGTTCAATATGGTTGTTCGATTCCGGCCCGGGAAACTCGGAGCAAAGCCTGATGCCCTCACTAGACGTTGGGACGTCTATCCCAAAGAGGGGGATAAGGACTACGCTCTTGTCAATCCTCATAATTTCCGTCCGGTCTTCACACAGGAACAGCTCGCTGCGTCCCTCCGAGCCACTTACCTTGTCACTCCGGTGCTCCGGGCAAGTGTCCTGTTTGATATCGAGCACCTCCATAACGACATCCTCTCCGCACTCCCCTCCGACCCTTTGGCTGCTATCCATCTGTCCACCTCCGAACCCCCCGACTCTCGCTGGTCCGTTGACACTGACGGTTTCCTCCGTCTAGATGGTCGTATCTATGTACCGGACTCCAATGATCTCCGACTCCGAGTCCTCCGGTATAAGCATGATCATCCCCTCTCCGGACACTTCGGACAGAATCGGACCTTGGAACTTATCCGCCGCGAATACACCTGGCCAGGACTTCGTACTTATGTGAAGGATTATGTGTCCTCTTGCACCTCCTGTGCCCGCGCTAAGGTTCCGAGGCATAAGCCTTATGGTCTTCTTAAACAGCTCCCTATCCCCGAGAAACCATGGAATTCCATATCTATGGATTTCATCGAACAGCTCCCTCCATCCTCCGGGTATACCTCTATCCTTGTTGTTGTTGACCGCCTGTCTAAACAGTGCGTATTCATCCCTACTCACGACACGATCACATCTCCGGAGCTCGCAAAGCTATTCCTTCTCCATGTGTTCTCTAAGCACGGAGTCCCATCCCACATCACCTCCGATAGAGGCACGGAGTTCGTCTCTCATTTCTTCTGCTCCCTCGGTAAGGCCCTCGATATCCGACTCCATTTCACCTCCGGATATCATCTGGAAGGTGACGGCCAGACCAAGCGGATGAACCAGACCCTCGAGCAATACCTCCGGATCTACTGTAACTATCAGCAAGATAATTGGTCGGAACTCTTGCCACTCGCTGAGTTCTCGTACAATAATGCTCTGAGTGCTACCACCGGAGTGTCACCATTCTTTGCTAATAAAGGTTACCATTCCAATATCACGGTTCATCCGGAGCGAGATCTTTCCTCCGCTCGAGCCCAAGAGTACTCCGTTGATCTCGACTCCCTCCACCAATTCCTCTGAGAGGAGATGGCCCATGCCCAAGAACGATACCAAGGACCCGCTGATGCCCGACGATCTCCGGCACCGGACTTCAAAGTCGGTGACCAGGTCTTTGTCAAGGCTAAGTACTTCCGGTCTACTAGGCCTTCTAAAAAACTCTCCGAGAAAAATCTAGGTCCCTATAGTGTTATCGCTCAGGCAGGCTCACGCTCCTTCACGCTCCGACTCCCTGACTCGTTGAAATCTGTTCACCCTGTTTTTCACGTGTCACAGTTAGAACCCTCCGTATCCAACATCATTCCGAATCGGGTACAAGCTCCTCCACCTCCGGTCGAAGTAGATGGAGAGCCGGAGTTCGAGATCTCCGAGATCCTGGACTCCAAGGTAGATCGGCGACGAAGAAATTGCAAATTGCTTTATCTAGTGCGCTGGTCCGGATATGAAGGAACAGACGACGAGACGTCTTGGCTCTTAGCCACGGAGCTCGGACACGCCTCCGAACTTGTTGAAGCGTTTCACCTCCGATATCTGGACAAGTCCGGTCCTCACTCCGAGCTCTGACAGCAGAAAAACAAAAATATATTTCTACTATAAAGAGTCGGACTCCTCTGACTCTGACTCCGACTCCTTCGCATCCTCCGCTTCCACCTCCGCCTGGACTACCAATTCCTTGTCCTTCTCCTTCTCCAACTCCTCCAACTCCTTCTCCCACTCCGTATTCTCCTCCTCCGACTCACTCTCCAACCCCGCTCCCCACACCCGGATCAACTGGAGTTTGACCAGCTGCGCGAGCAGGTCGTTCTGGCGATCCCACTGGCGGAGGAACCGGTACACAAGGGTCCGCGCCTCCTTGATGAGGGGGATTAAGTCCCCCGTAACCGCCACCTGCTCAACCGTCCGCTCCGGACCCCCTCCGCTCGGACCTGGCTCCGACTCCGTCCTCGCCTTCTTCTTCTCCTTGTCTTTCGGTGACTCCTCCGCCGCTCGCTTCTTCTTCCGCGGCTTCTTCTCCGTCGTCACCCCAGGGACCTCGCACTTCAGCCTCGCTGCTTGGCACCCCACGCATGTGGTGGCCTTGCTCCCGGTCCCGGGTACGCACACGGTCCCGAGTCGCGCGCACCGGGTGCACGCCGTTCCTTTCCCCTTCCCTTCGGACTTGGTCGGCCTGTTCCGGTTAGCCCATAACTAAAGCAATGTGAGTGTTCACTCACCCTCTGCTTCGCCGCTTCCTCGGCCGCCTTCTCCTCCGCCCTCCGCTTCTCCTCCGCCCTACTCTTCGCCTCCTCCTCCGCTTTCCTCCTTGCCTCCGCCTCTGCCTTCCTCCGCTCTTCTTCCTCCCTCCGCGCCTTCGTGCGCCTCCTCCGCTCGTTGAACTTGGCAGCGCTGAGGCCGTCGTCATCGTTCTCATTCTCGGTGAGGCGAGTGTTGGACCAGTTCTTGATGTCGGTGGTGTCGGACATGATGGTGGTAAAGGTATAAGGAGTGATGTCCGGATGCGAAGGTTTTTATACCGGGTCAGAGTACTCCGGATTTTCCAAACTCCGGTTTCCTTCTCTGCATTGTTCCCTCACTATGGCCTTCAGGGGTTCAGGCCTAAGAGGGGGATACTGTCATATCCGTAGATTTCTCCAAGTTCAACTCCGGTCCTCCGGACCAACTCCGGTTCGTTGCTGCAACTCCGGACCACTTCGGAGTTGGCTATGTTTCTACATTCGTATCTCTATCCTTGTTCCT
>JBBPKY010001067.1:0-10494 GCA_038089495.1 Xerocomellus dryophilus
TGCGAATCTACAACGCCTTGCGCTGGAATGCAGCCAACATCACCCCTTAAGTGTCATGTCTTCGGCTTTGCTTCGGTGCAAGGTCACAGCTGTGCAGGTGTGGGGCAACGAGGGAACTGAATTCGCACGTCAAAAACTAAACTTCCATATGGGTGCGTCTTAATCTGTCTTAATCTGACGGGACTGGAGAGGCGCACCATAACGGCGAGTTTGACTAATATGTAACATCATCGTACGGGAGCTTCACGAAGATCATGGAAAAGTACTTACCTCAGGCTCATGACTTGTGTCATTAGAACGTAAGAACGAAACGGCATCATAAAGTCAGAGACTAGCTCGTGCAATAAATCAAGGCCTCATGGACAACCTTATGACCGTTCGCGCACGAGGTGCAATTCCCCAGTAGGAAATATTAAGTGTGTGAGACTGAAGATTCCAATATGCGGGGAAGCCTGTTACCATGATGCTTCGACCCAGAAGGCTCTGAGCAAGATGTGTGTACAACTATGCGCTGTGTACACCAGCAGGAGATCTGGCACGTTTGTGAGTGAGATCGAGGCAACACAACCACTCACCGCGGCAATCACCGGGTGTATACTGCGTAGCAACGCTATGCACGATTTGGATAGGGGTGGCGTTGTCATTGGCAACAACCTGGTGGGCAGTTGACCGATGCCCTTGGGTGGGGGAAAAATACTGCAATGATGGTGTGATTGGTTACCTGCTGACGAGCTCTAGGATTAAACCCAAAAGAATCTCACGTCTATGAAGTGAAAATACTATTGTACCTGGGTTGCACCAGGGGCAAGAAAGGGCGACAGGAAGGACACTCTTCCCAAAATGATCACAAAAGCATCTTTTAAGTTGAAGGTAGTTGAAAGCCAGGAACTTACACCTAAAGAGTTCATCGACATCGTTCAACTTGAAGATAAAGCATTTGCGATTCGAGCAACCACTACTAGCGATCCTGTCAAAGAAGCCTATCAGAAAAGTGCCTTTTTCTCAGGTCCAATACTTGCTCGCCTTGTGCTCCGTTCCTTGCATGATACTCATCGTCCCGATGAATTTTGCCTTGCACCGGGTAATACATTCCTACGGCCAACGGAGTGGCCTTGGAGTCTTTGTTGATCTCTTCCGTGAGATGAACAAGGACCTGCCCATGGCGCGACTAGCCAGATTGATTTTCCGTGTGACAAGAAAATTTCTGACAGCTTCTTTCCCGATTTCTCGCAGTGCCTACCTTTTCGACTCGATTGCTGGTGACCCGTTTTGTCTGGTGGCATCTGATTCGCCTAGCAGGCCTGTCTAATATCGTTACAGCGGCCTTCCCGAATGTCGTATCTATTTGCATACAGTTTCCCGGGTTTGCTGAGGCCAGTGACCGCCTCGTTCAGCAAGGGTATAAAAATGCCTTGACCTGGTGTTCATACGGTTTCAAATCAGACCCCTCCCCCCCTTTTTTTCCCGCCAAGGACGATAATCTAGCTGTTCATCGTGACCCTCCCCGCACCGGACCAGCTATTAATAGGTGAGATACCCTTTTATCGATACCTCTCGTGACCAGAGTAAAGGTCAATTCGTTCTCATCGACGGTACTCCGCTGCAGGAAACGGTTGGCGCGTTGCTTCAAGCCTAAGGTCTGCAGCTCTGCAAAGACATGCGCGAAAGCAAACCAAAAACCAAACAAGAGGGGATGGCGTACGAATGATGACCGAGCACGCATCACATATCATTTCATCGTATCGACATCGATAACCAATCCGTGATCGCGAGTCGTATACCAGATTCGGATCAAGATCCGCACTCCGCCCCCCTGCCACCACATTTAAGTGATTGCCACAAATCCCTATCCTCCACACCACCGTGTCTTGGTCATTGATTTTGTCTACAATGGTGAGTTGCACAACACAACACCTTCTAGCACCCCCATGTCCCGACACAGTGTCCTAGGGCGTCACCATCGAGTCGATCACTGCTGGGGATGGCATTCACTTCCCGAAAGTTGGGGGTACGTCCATCCCGCAATCCCAATCATGATCGTACTGATATCGCAATAGATACAGTGAAGATTCATTATGTCGGTACACTCTTGGATGGTACGGTTTTCGATTCGAGCAGGGATCGGTGCGTCTGCGTCTGCGTCTGCTCATCCGTGTCGTTGATCTTGCCATCGATTGTCAGCAATGCTGCTTTTAAAACCGAAATTGGTATTGGCAAGGTTATCAAAGGATGGGACGAGGGTGAGCGGCCAGATTCTTTCAGGATATCACTAGGCTTCATCTCCATACAGGCGTCGTGCAATTGTCGCTCGGTCAGAAGGCCCTCTTTACTATTACCCCTGATTATGTAGGCGCCGAGTCTCTGTCCCGAACCGCTTTTTTTCTGACACCACACAGGCTTATGGCTCTCGGGGATTCCCCCCTGTGATCCCTCCAAACTCTACTTTGAAATTCGAGGTAGAGCTGATAAAGATCAATTGACGCCTTTGAATGCGACGACACTGTACGACAGCTCCTTTTTAGCGGCATGCGGCTACCTTGTGTCCTGTATTTCGACTGTTAATTGTGTTTTTCGTCTACCCACCCCTCAACATTTCGAGTGAGCTTTCAGCGCTGCTTATGGCGAACGACGAACCATTAAAACATTGTATAAAGTCCGTCGTCCCTTTTGAGGGTCACGTCTCATTCTGCTATCCCGCGCTCCAACTCTAGTCCCCCTTATGAAATGACGATCCCTGCGGCCCTTTCGCATTTCCCTTGGGAGTGCATAGGTGCCGGCGAGTTCATAGTCAAATCGTGTCCGATTTTGTGTCTAGCGCGTGCACACGCTGATTAGAGAGGCTAAGGAGAATTCGGCGCAAACAAAGTTACGCCGCATGTGACGCTTAATAAACAAGCAGCAAGAACAGCAGCTCATGCACGAGGCCGTTGAACTCGGCCGGTAAAATCGTTGCGCGGTAACAAATATTCCGATGGGACCTTTCGGGTGGATTTGAAACCTTGCAACTCTTACCCCCAAAAGATTCAAGTAAAAGCGGTTCAACCACAATAAGAATGTCGAAACACTCTCGATCCTCCGGAGAGGCGGCAAGGACGATGCGATTGACCTACGTATAGTCACAAATTGGAAGATCATGAGTGTACTAGTCGCTCAGGCTGTGAGAGACGCCATCGGCACCGGGACCTCCACCATGTCCTCATTGTCGCCGTCACTGTCATCACCCAGACCAGATACTTCACCTAGGACCTGAGGCGTATATGCGTCGGAAGTGTCGGCGGTCCCTTGTGAAAGCTCCAGGTTGTGTGAAAGCTCGTCCTCACTGACATCTGCGAGTTCTGCTAACTGCGCGGCCAGAAGCGCAAGTTGTGCCTGTAATGCTGCTCTTTGCTCCGCATTGAGCTCTGTCGATTTCGCCGCGCCATCGAGGCAGGAGCCAGTAGATTCCTCGCGAAATACTGCATACGAAGTCAAGGATGGCTTGTCAAGTCCATCCGCAGTCGCTTGTTGGCTGAGTAATTTGCCAGACGCCGAGGGCTCTCCTCCCCTGTTCTCTTCGTTCGAAATTTGGAAAAGCTGTCCAAAGTTGATAGCTTTTAAAATGTTCTGTGCCGCTTCCCAAGCATCGCTGCTTTCCCCCATCTCGTGGCCAACAGTGGCTGCTGTTTGCTTCTGAGAAGCTATTCTCGAGCTATCCCGGGCAACCGGTGCATGCGCAGGTCCCGACGTGCCTTGATATGGGTATCCAAAAGGATACCCCCCATATCCTGGGGGCTGTCCGGGAGGGGGAAGGCGAGTTTGCAAATTGCTAGCTCCATGAGGAACAAGAGGCGTATGTGTAAATGGTGACGACGAAGCTGATTGTGGGACGGGTAACGCAGTTTGCGCAAGGGTTTGCGGACGACGCGTCGTCCGCCTGGAAGTCTAGGATGAGCCTGAGCTAAGCAAACACCATGTAAGAACGAGGAACTTGTACGCGTACATTACCACCCTCCCAGTTGTCGCTAAGTCGATATTTGCCATTGCTCCCTTTCTCCAGGCGGCCTCTCTTGTAAGCCTTTTGCAAAGCTTGACTGGCTGAGGGACGGAAATTCGTTTGCAGAGGATAATGCATCGCCATCCAGCTAAAGAGCCTCTTTGGTGCGCATCCTTCGGGGTCACCCGAGTCTACGAGTGCTTCAACGATCATCTCCTCATAACTTGGAAGGTCGTCGACACTACCGAGTGGGGGAGGCGGTTCTGGAGCAGGATGGGGAGGGTGGACAAGTGGTGTATTAGTGAACAATGGCGGATGGTGGCTCGCTGGATTGACTGGGTACATTGGGGGAGGTTGAGGATACGGAGGGTAAGGGTAGCCATACGTCGCGTGAGGAGAGGTATAGTAGGGCGCGTGTGGATAAGTGGGATGGTAGTACGGGTGATGGGGGTAATGTGAACCTGGGGCTGTAGGGGGGATCGGTGATTGAGATGCAACAGGCTGTGAGCCGGATGGCCCGGCCTGTGTTGATGCAGGTCCCGACTGCTGTGATGAACTCGGTTGAGGTTGGGTTATCTTTTCTGTGTCAACATCAGGAGCAGAGGTCTTCGAAGGGGCATCCGGCTCTGGAGACGTCCGAGTCTGCGATGCTTGAACTTTCTGGGCCTGTATGGAGGCAATGGCGGCACGGATGTCGTATGGCCATACAGTACTTTTTACTTGCAGAGGTGCATGGGCTTCGAAAGTGAGGCAGATGTCGATTATCTGCTGTTGGGGGAGCAGTTCCAGGTATTGCCTTTTGATGGCGTAAATTTCGACCTCTGTGACATTTTTCGCGAATAAGACTGATGTTAGATCATACTGAAACGTATGGATGCCCACCGGACAATGGTTGATAGCCATTTTGTGGAGGAGGTGGAATAAATGTCGGTGATGCAGCCTGCATCGTTCCGGTGGAGCTGCATAGTTTTTCGCATCAAAGTTTATGTACTTGGCTGATCAACAAGGCCGCACCACAGTCGACGATGAGCTGCCTTGCAATGTAGATACTTTTATTAAACTACTCTTCTTTCTACATACGTATATTCCACGGGTTTCATATTGCTGGCCCTTCGTGGAAAGGTGACTGAATCATTCTGGTCGATTCAAATGTTTTGCTTGTGAGCCCTTGTCCGGTGGTGACAAGGAGCTGTCGGGCACCTGTCCATTGTTTCCTCGAACGAGGGCAGCTTCTTCGGGAGATAAGGAGAGAATCGATTGCCTATACTCCGATATCCATCTGCGCAACTAACAAGGTGACGGTTGGCGTGGGCTAAGTGGCCAAGCAAGCAGCTCACAGGCATAAATATATGTTCTTGCTCGCCCCAGTCGGCGAGGAAAGCGCAGTAGAGGAGCGTGACTATGGTAGAGATTGGGTGAGTCATGATTGCTGTAGCAGATGGGCTCGGGATAGCCTCACGAGGTATCGTAGTGTAAACTAGAAAGCGGGAGCCCGAGTACACCCAAGGAGGCCGAAAGTCACCACCGTCGTCATCGGTGATCCGTCGATTTTGTCGAGCCCTTGTCGAGGTATACCTGCCCAAGAAAATCCCTCGCAACGCTGCTGGCTTGGCTAGTCGCAAATGCAAGTTGAGTTGCCTTGCCCCGTGCATGAGCGCACCGGTAGAGTCAACTTCGTAAGCTGTATGTATGTAATTTGTTTGTTCAGATTCGGTCGTCTGAGCTTCATTCGGGCCACCCAGTCGTAAACCTCAGCTCGTATCTCATCTCACCGGACGCCAACCACTACGAGCCATATGCCCCAATTTTGAGCAGAGGTGCCAGCCGGGGCTTGAGTTCTGACGTCGGCTGCGTGACTTAAATACTAGCGAGCTCCGGTGAGATGAGATGTGAGAGGACCCATTAATTCACTTACCAGTGTTTTGCGTCGGATAACATGGCCCCTACAGCGAACGGAGACGGTCGTATTAGCATCCAGCTCTCACCAGCGTGCATTCACCAGAGTGGGTTGCTTAGTTGCATGACCATGCCTTGACTTCCTTCCCACCTGACCAACTGCGTCATCTTAAATCATTTAATCGCTGCGTTCATCGGAATCATCCCTTGATCTCAACGCAGCCCCACGTCCTTGGATGCAACGAGCACACCAGGTGACACTTTCGCTGCCAGTGGAGATGCTGCTCCTTCCGCAGACTCTGAACCCCTCTCATGCCTGTACCCTCATCACTTGCCGGCTGTTGCCGCCTCTCTGATCGCAACAGCTGAAGCTCTAGTGAATTCCCGTGGCAAGGGCATCTACGTCACAGATGAGACCATCGAAGGCATCGAGACCAGGGTCCTGGCTGCTGAAGGCGTCGACGCAAAGTCGAAGGTCTACACTGACGCACAGAATCGCGAGTGTCTTTACGAATCGCATCCGGCTGGCATGCATATCTCCCAGCACGACACCTACCTTCAACCGTGCCTACATCAGAACCTACATTACATATCGGGCGTCATTTTGTACCTCGAGACACTCATTGACTTTTCGCTGGCTCTCGTCTTGACGAACAGGGGTGGGGTGCGTGCTGATACCGATGCACACCCTGTTTCCATCTCCCTGGAGCCTGCTACTCAAGGTCTTGATGACCTTCTGCCTAGGCTATACGCGGCTTATAAGACTGAGACACATTTCAGCAAATGGCGTACTCCAATCCTTTGCAATTCATCCACTCCTCCCACTCGAGCTGGCCTCGAAGTTCAAGCAGGGGGCTTGGCGCGCTTCGCCGCGATCAGTCGGCAAGCCGCGTAGTCCCCATCGTCGAGCCTGGCGTCAATTTTGCAGAGGACGCGGACCCAAAGAAAAGTGTGGAGGTTCACGTCAAGATTATTAGTCTGATCTATGCTCGCTGCTGCCCATCGCGTTTTGCCCGAGGGTAAGTTCATACGAGAGTCACAATGTCAAACAAAAAGTCAAGGCTCACTATGTGTACGTTAGGCTCATTGATCAAACCATCCTTCCCACAACCGGTCTCAAACACCGGTCTCGCAGCACCACATCGGTCGAGGCAATTGGTCTTGCGATGGCAACGGCACTTGTTCGTCCCGTGCCTGTGTCAGTCACAGGTGTTGCTTTCCTTTCCGGTAAGCACTTTCCGCCCCTGACAAGTTCCTGCACAGAGACATTTTCAGGTGCCTGTTGGATTCTGATGCTGCCAACTATTTTAATGCTGTGACCGCCATTGTGAACAAAGCTCCTGTTTGCTCACCGTTCTCTCCGTCCCGATTGCCTAACCTTACCTTCTCCTTTGGTCGTGGGTTGCAAAGTGAGGCCATGAGCAAGTGGGTCAGAGGCGACGAAGCGGAAGCCAGGCAAGCATTGAAGCTAGAGCACAGGCATGCCGGCTGGTTGCAAAGGGAGAAGCTTGAATGCACTTATTCGTGGCCCCGTTCTGAAAGATAGAATTGGTCTCAACATTCCAATCATAACCCATCCGATCCTGCGAGTCACACGTAAGATACTGGCAGATTCATCTTGGCAGGAACTTTTGATTCACGCTTGCGTTCCTCGGGTAACCTTCCTCGGATGTCTGGGTTTCAGGCACCTAATTGAAGTACTCCACCGTCATTTCTCTAATAGGTTTGCGGCCATGGACCCGCTTCACCCAAGGGCTGCATATCGAATGTGGTTGAAACACAGTGCTTTAGCATCCGAGTCCACACTGAATCATGCTCAGTACAGTAACCTCAAGCCCTCAAGCCTCACTGTCGACCAAACGGACCACGCTACTAGATGTATTGACTGCACGGTGCTCCATCTCTGCATTTTTTAAAGTGACCACAGCCCGATCGACTCCGCTATTGGCCGAGGCTGTCTACCTTGAATCTCCTTTTTTGCTAGCTGACCCCTAATCACAGCTCTGAAATGGCCTAGCCAAGCGATAACGTTACTCATACTGTGTTGCAGATCCGGGCTGACTGCCCAGACGGCTGTTTCATCTTTTGGGAACACGGTTGACCACAGATTCCTGCATCGACTGGCTGCTACCGATCTGGTTCACTCAGCGCCGATTCTCAGGCAATGATCCTGTACCTGCCCAGAGATTGAATGGCTCGAGGTTCGCCTATGATAGAACATCCGCTGTGGTAAATTGATCAGTGTCTGTAACTCCAGTCCAGGGGCGCAGTGCCAGCCTGATGATGTCTTGCAGGTATAAAGGGCTAGAACTCGGACCAACTCACTCCAGTCCCTCAGGCGGTCGTAGCACAATGCTCACTCTGCATCCAAGTTATTTACCCGCTATGAAGCCCGTCACGGTTCTTGTTACCCTCTCTGCCTGCGCTTTCTCTACCCCTGCCCAGAATATCGTGACGTAGGATCGATCCCACATGCAACAACTCCGACTTCTGTCTGGGCAACACTGCCTGCTTCAACGGTCAACGGGCTCCAAGCAAAGTGCCCAACTCTCGGAACAACCCATAACTTCTCACACATTGGAGATGGGCCCCAGGAACACTGTGCATGGCGATTCCTGCTGGCAGTTGACTTACGCCAAGGTTGCCAATTATCAAACAAACATCGTTGCAATGGACTCGGCTTACTCGTTCAACTTCTCTCTCTTGAAGCAATGAACGCGTTAACCAGGGGCGTTGCCGTCGGGAAGGGTAGTACTGTGACTGCCGCGGCTGTCCAAGTCCCGGCTAGCGTTTGCGGGTTTTAAGGGTAGGTGCGAGCGATATTGTGATAATTAACAGTGGTGAATTTGTTTTTTGGGGGGCAATTTGGTCCTCGAGGAGTGCAACTCATCCTAGGGGCTTGACGACTTTAAAAAATGTCCCGTGGTGTACATGTCTGCTAGGAGACGTACAGGGGTGTCAATGACTCGAGTCTTCCAAGTGAGTAGCAATCAAGCATCAATTCAATGTCACTTCTAATGTCCAGCTACACAGCGCACAGGGGGACCCATTCCCCGCGCGGACAGGGCACCCCGCATACATTCCGTACTCAAGGTCGAGGTAGGACTTTCGTCGCAGGCACATCACCAATCACTCAAACTGTAGCATCACTGCCAACTGCCAGAGTTAAGGTGACCCTTGGAGGACACGGACAGGTACCCCCGGCATACAAGGGTATAAAGACGAAGCAAAAGGGATGTGACTCCTCAGGCCAGTTCGTCAATCTTCACCTGTGAAGTGTCTTAGCAAACCATACCTCAAGTTTACTTTCATCATGAGATTCATCCCATCCCTCGCCATCCTTTCTGCCGCTGTCTTGCCATGCCTGGCACAAAGCGGAACTACGCGGGTCACGTACGACACCACCTATGACATTTCCACTTGGCCACTCATGAGCACCGCCTGTTCCAATGGCGCTAATGGGCTCGCAGCAAAGTGGCCTACCTTGGGAAAAGTCCCCAATTTCCCCTTCGTGGGAGGCATTCCGGCACTCACCTGGAACTCCCCCTTGTGCGGCACTTGCTGGCAGCTATCGTATGCTGCCCCCAACGGCACCACGAAAAACATAACGATCACCGCAGTTGATGCGGCTTATACCTTCAATATCGGGAAGGGGGCATTCACCGCTTTGGCGGGTAGCGCTGGTATAGACGCAGGTTCTGTGGTCGCAACAGCGGCTCAAGTTGCACCCTCCAAGTGTGGGATAGTTTGAAGCAAACGGTACGGAAGTGTAATTTTTTTATACCTAATAACTCCATCGTTCATGCTCTCTCCAGTGACAATGAAGACATGGATTTATCGCCTTCTTGAATTCTGTATAACAATAACGGGTGGACTTGCCTTTTGTGTGGTAGGGTAACGGTTGAAGCAATGCTTAGGGACGACCAGAGTAGCTCGAAGATCACGCGGGATGGTTAAATCTAGCATATGTTAGCAGCCGTTCATTATGTAGTGTTACTTGACTGGATGGACATGAATATCTTCTGTACTTATATGAGCCAACATCTTCCGTGGAAAAATTGCCAATGTTCCAGGCGTGTCCCAGACCGATCCGAGAAAGGATCGTCCGCGGCGGAAGCCAAATTCTCTGTCGCCGATTTCTGTCGAAGTGTAGGGCTTCACCGGATGCTCTAACTTCTCGCATGCACTGCGGTTTCCAAATAGAGAACATCCTTTCGTACCCTTTATGCTCTGCTTATCAAGTTGAATTTGTTGCTATGAAGTCCCCTTCACTCCGCGTGGTTCGCATTATCGGCGCGTGACTTCCATTGATCTAGAAAACTAGCCGAACATAATGCTACATTATTCGCTCCACATATAGTTAGTGTCGTACAAGGTGTTCTGGTCCGTTGAACCGGAGTCCTCGCTAACCCTCGCATAGGTTCGCAAAAGCCTTAGAAGGCGTAATGTAATGGCTGCTGATGCGGCAGAAGCCTACTTTTAAGCGATCATATCGCCGGCTGATGACCTGCCAATGAGAGGTTACGCATTGGCGCCAACGACAACTGTTGTCAAGGCACGACGTTGTGAATTTTCTTCTGACCCACATCTTGTGCGCAAAAGGATGTGTACATAGAATATCATGG
>JBBPKY010001068.1:0-10489 GCA_038089495.1 Xerocomellus dryophilus
AAGATGATATTCGAACTGAGGAAAATAGTCCTGAGTGTACAGTTTATATACTAAGTAGAAGTACTGCGGAGTCCAGATTCGGAGCAGTGTTCCGGAGGTATGAAAATACCGAACTACGGAACTGTCACGGGTAATACTAAACAGCGACAGCACTTAGTACCGAAGGAGTATAAGTCAGGAACAAGGATAGAGATACGAATGTAGAAACATAGCCAACTCTGAAGTGGTCCAGAGTTGCAGCAACGAACCAGAGTTGGTCTGGAGGACCGGAGTTGAACTTGGAGAAATCTACGGATATGACAACTACCGGTCTCGCGCTCCGGACTACCTCCGGACTATCGTCTTCCTTGGCGGAATCGGTCTCGGACTTCCCCACTTCTTCCCCCTTACCTCGAGTCCCTTTAGGGGCGAAGTATCTTGCCTCCCCCTTTTCTCACTTCGACGGCCTAGGGCTAGTGAGGTTCCCCTCTCCTAGTCTTCTCAGCCGTCCTAGCATCATTACAATTGGAGCCCACCGCGAGGGACTCACCCAAGGGTTCCAGGAGAAGTCTATGACCAACCGCCCAACGCCAAGAACTTGAAAATCTTCTTCAACAGTTCCGAACTTTACAGATTGGCCCTGACGACTCGCTTCTGTTTTGGCCGGTCGCTTCTAGTGAAGCTCGACACAACTGATCTGATCTCCCTGAGATATCAGGATTAGAGTTTAGCCCATCGACGGACAGTGATCTTGACCCATCAGCCACCAGTCAATCTGATTGGCTGAGCACTCTGCCATTCTGTCCCCTCCTTCCCGATTTAGGTGACACAGGCGGCACACAGCCGCCGGCATCTGTACACACGTCAGAGACCCAAACTCTCGGTGACAGCCCCGATCAGGAAAATTTAGCCGACGAAGCAAACCTAAGCGACTTTGTACCCGGAGCGTATATCCATTCAACCCCGTGACAACGGTCGGGGGAGTCACACCTCACCTCCCAATTTTCTTCACCGCTTTCGCCTCTCACTCCAAGTCCCCCCTTGTTGTCGTCTTCGTCCTCATCATCATCTACATCTTCTGACTCATTCCCTCCGTTGCTCTCCTATCTTCTTGACCACTCCGGACTATCGCTCCGGACTACACCAGTCTCGCAAAACAGCCCTTCCACTCAAGCTCAACCCGCCGCTTACCGTCCTGGACTGTCGTCCACGACGTCCAAATCTATTCCTTCCCATACTCCGAACACTACTAACCCACTAAAACCTCCTGCTCTAAACCGTCCTATGGCTAACCAAGCTCCCCAGATGCCGCTCCGCGGTACCCAGAACGCCCCAAAGTTTGACGGGAAGACCCTGGCCTTGTTGCCGTGCTTCCTCAAGGACGTTAACATCCTTGGCACGGCGGCCGGTATCTCTGCTCTGGAGAAAATCTGTGCTGCCATAAGGTATGCTGACCTTGAGGAGGCAGAGGGCTGGGAGCTTCTGGACGAAGCTACCGCTAACCCACCGGACTGGGGCAACTTTGTACAAGCAGTCAAGAAACTGTACCCCAGTTGCAAAGGAGCTAACCGGTACTGTCACGCTGACATTCAATATTTAGTACAGGAATTCCATGTGAAGCCGATGTGCACCCTAGAGGATCTCGGGGAATACCAGCGCAAGTTTTTGAAGATTGCCCGGATCCTCATCAACAGCCACAAGCTCTCAGAGCTAGACCGAGATGCCCTGTTCATGTCTGGTCTACCAGCAGATCTCGAAACCCAAGTCCGTCAGCAGCTACTCATCACCAAATCCACTCATCACCCCTCCGATCCATACCCTATCAACGACATCGTTGATGCTACCCAGTTTCTTCTCACCGGTTCTGCCCTCTTCCCTCTCGCAGCTGCTTCGGCGGCTACTGCACAGCCCGCTGTAGAGCACATTCTAGCTCTAGGTTCATATCGAGCCTTTCTGAACCATTCCAACCAACTCCGGACTGTATGTCCGAGTTAGACTGGTCCACTCCGAGCCCACTCACTTGTAGTCCGGAGTCTGGAGGTCCGGACTTGCATTAGTCCAGTCGGACTAATGGTACCTTCTCTAGAAGCACCCGTTTTGACATTTCGCTTGATTGTTAATGTTTCGGATTCATTTTTACAGTTCTCTAAACCTTATTCACAGTAACTACACAGTCCTGGGCAATTCCCGGACTATAAAGAGTTTGTACCTAGCATTTCTAATGGATCTTTCGACCTTTCAAGTTACTCCTGACCATTCTACTGACCGTCTATCGACTTTCCGCACGTCCGAGTTCACCACGGAACTCGTCGATCACTCCTCCACTTCTTCCCAACACTCCCGACCATCCGGACTTCATCCGCTCTACTTTCCCACGGTCCGGACTAGCGTCGGACCATTAGTATAACCCTTTCCCTTGCATCCCTCGACCTGGGACTTCACTTACCGACTCTGACCCTCTTTGGGGACGAGCATATTGCACCTACAGATCCCCTACACCATCTAGGTTGACTTACCCACACAGTCAACCTTTCGTGTTTTACACCGCACAGCCCTACTATCTGGCTTGGGCAGCACCCATACCGGCACCTGTAGTTCCACAGACCATCACACCGACTGCTGCTCCGGTTGTCAAGCAGAAGCAGGTCAGCATCCAACGTACCGCCCGCCAGGACTGCGCCTTCTGTGCAGACCCGTCGCATTTCATGGGTAATTGCCCCCATGTAGAAGGTTATATCCAGGCCAGTAAAGCCAGCCGAGGATCCGATGGTTGCTTGTACCTACCAGATGGCAGGTGCATCCCGCATGTCCAGGGGACCCAATGTCTCCGAGAGTGCCTAGACCGACTGCCCGCGCCGGCAGCGGTCTCTGCTTCAGTTGTCACCGCCGGTCTATTTTCCGTAACGGATTCATCCACTGACGCTATACTAGACATCGAACCGTCGGTCTTCATGACCCCGGTCGATCCGGATTTGGATGACGAGTCCGATCCTGCTTTTGCTGATCCCGAGTTCCAGGCATACCTAGCCAACGCTTGGGCCGCTTTCCAAGCCGACAAAAAGGACAAGGGCAAGTGAGTCCGATTTGACAGTGTTGAGATGCCTGTTGGAATTCTGGTATTTCTCATTTAAAACTTATTATTCCTGATACCAGATTCTAGAACGGTCTATGACCTTATCTTTACGCTATTCATATTACTCATCCTTATCTTTAGTCAAAGATATGACGTCAGTTCTTATCTCTTATCATGACATCATTATCATGCCATATGGTGTCATTCGTGCACCATGGCTTATCAGCCAATTACGGCTCACCTTCTTATCTCCTTATCATATGATAATAAGGTTTATGTCAATAGGTACAAACACACCTAGACAGTATATAAGATGGGCCTTACTGCCTATCTCAATAACGACTTCAGTTGTTCTTTCCTCCCACTTCAGTCCACACTCAAAGGTTCTAGCATTCCACTAGTACCTTCTCATAACTTCACCTTGCTCTCCAACCAAGAACCATTGTTCAAGTGAGTCTCTCCACTTGGACGCCATATCCCTTCGTGTTCCTGCGCTATCAGGGTTATACTCCCGATAATGCTGGCTCGAAAGACTGGTCGTCCCGGTCCTCACGCTGCCTCCATCGAGGAGGAGGTTGTCTCGCTGGCGATTGAGGCCATGCGGTCTAAGTCAGCAGGACCTCCGAAGACCTCTGTTCCGGCCGTGTTGAGACCAACTGCTCCATCATCATCTTCATCACATAATACTCCATTCCGTGCTGACCCAGCTAACACTTTGTCATCATTCAACCCACAAGGACAATTTAGATATTCTTTCCCCCTCGAAGACAAGACCGCCCCTAAGCGTCTTTTAGACTGGGTCCTCGCGACCACAGTACCAGTACCTGTCCGGGAGCTTATTGCCGTAGCTCCCGACGTTCGCAAGCAATTCAAGGACATAACCACGGCTAAGCGTATCCCTGTCACTACTAATACTGTACAGGTCAATGAACTTGTGGGACGTGACCCCAGCGCGGTAGATCACGCCTTCGGTGACCGCGTGCACCAGAGTGATGACAGTCTTATTGTTGCCCACCATTCCGTACCGCTCCAGTGCCTAGAGGCCAAGATAATCGGTACTGGTCGGTCTATTCTCGGAGTCCTTGACTCAGGCTCTGAGATCATCACTATGCCTAAACGGGTATGGGAAGACCTCGGTTTACCAGTCCGGTCGGACCACGTTATGATGATGTCAAATGCTAACACTAGTACCGAGTCTACCCTTGGAGTAGTTGAGAATCTCCGCCTCGATTTCGGAGCGGGCGAGGTTTGTCTCCAGGTGCAGGTAGTGCCCCATGCCAATTTTGATTTGTTACTCGGCCGTCCATTTCATTGCCTCCTCAGCACTTCTACTGAGGACTTCCCGGATGGCTCTCAGACCATCACTCTTTGGGATCCAAACTCGGGAAAGGCGTATAAACTACCCACCCGAGCATGGACTGAAGGTTGCCTGTGTTGCTGGCACGGTCTATTTTGTTCTAGTCATCAGTCCGTCGTCGAGATGGGTTTTTAGACATCGATGATCCACCGAGAGGTCGGGGAGAGCCCCATTCGCGCTTATCTTCTTCTCCCGCCATATGCCTTGCCACTTCGTGTATTCCGGACTCATCCCTTTCGTCTCCGTCTCCTACCTATAGCTTCCTTTCCTCTACTCAGTCAGTCCTATCTCCAGCACAGATTTCTGCCCTCAACGATACCTTCTCTTTCGATTCCATCTCCCATTCCCTTGCTTACAAGCCGGTTGCCAAAAAGGTCCAGTCGGTCCTGGCTCCTTTCGAGGAGGAGTACCAGGTACTCTGCCGGTTACCTGACGATCCCCTTGCCGGACTTATACCGCTACCCACTCACCCCCCAGTCTTCATGCCGGGAACAAGATTCACACAGGAATGTGCCGACACGCTTGACCTCGACCCGGCCAAATGGCTGTGGCCCGAGGAAATCAAGTTAGTCTGGTGGATAGTCCGCAACCACGAAACGGCCTTCGCTTGGATTCCAACCAAGCAGGGTCGTCTAGACGAGCGGTACTTTCTGCTGGTGAAGATACCGACCGTTCCACATACTCCATGGATACTCCAAAACATCCCTATTCCCCCATCGTCCTGGGATCAAGTGATTCAAATCATCAAGGACCACATCACTTCCGGTGTGTACGAACCGTCTGCCGTGGCATACCGGTCTCACTGGTTCTGCGTGCTCAAGCAGGACAGCAAGACGCTCCGGCTCGTCCATGACCTCCAACCTCTCAACGCCATCACTATCTGGGACTCTTCGGTCCCTCCGTTCGTGGAGCATCTAGTCGAGTCGTTTGGCAGGTACGTGGTCTACAGTATGATGGACCTGTTCGCAGGCTATGACCAGCGCCCGCTGCACGTAGACTCCCGGGATATGACCACCTTCAATAGTCCGCTCGGACCTCACCGTCTCACTACCCTTCCGATGGGACATACTAATGCTGTTCAGATATACCAAGCCAATATGGCATTTATTTTACAGGACGAGATCCCTCACCATACAATGCCGTTTGTCGATGACCTTCCGGTCAAAACCGAGATGACCCGGTATCAGAGAC
Source organism: Xerocomellus dryophilus (assembly GCA_038089495.1). NCBI lineage: Eukaryota > Fungi > Basidiomycota > Agaricomycetes > Boletales > Boletaceae > Xerocomellus > Xerocomellus dryophilus. Next base: position 5,601 of record JBBPKY010001068.1, read on the forward strand.
CGTACGGCTCCTATGAGACCATCCCGGAGAACCCGGGGATACGGAAATTTATTTGGAACCACCTGACCGTTATTCACAGAATCCTCCAACGTCTACAGAACGTGAATGCCACAGTCTCCGCCAAGAAATTTGTACTTGCTGCCCTGGACGCTACCATCGTCAGGCACAAGTGTACCTCTGAAGGATGTGTTCCGCACGAGGCTAAAATCCAGAAAATCAGGGATTGGCCGGAGTGCGAGAACCTGACGCAAGTCCGTGGGTTCCTCAGGACCTGCGGAGTGGTTCGTATTTTTATTCGAAACTTTGCTGCGATCACTAGACCGCTCATCGGACTAACCCGCAAAGGTGTCCCCTTCGAATGGGGAGACGCCCAGCGCGATGCAATGATTCATCTGAAGGACAAAATCATTAAGTCCCCTGTGCTCCGCCACCTGGACTACAAGTCCAGCTGAGAGGTTGTCCTCGCTGTAGACACCTCGGTCATTGTGGTCGGCTATATTCTATCACAAGAAGGTGAGGATGGCAAATGCTATCCGAACTGTTTCGGCTCCATCAGCCTCACGAGCATTGAAAGCCGGTATTCCCAGGTGAAGCTCGAGCTGTTCGGACTGTTCTGGTCTCTCCGGGCAGTCCGTGTTTTCATCTTCGGAGTCACTAACCTCGTCGTAGAAATGGATGCAAAGTACGTGAAGGGTATGATCAATAACCCAGATTTACAGCCAAATGTAACCATCAACCGGTGGATCCCCGGTATTCTTTTATTCCATTTCGAAATTTGCCATATTTCTGAAGACCGACATACCGGTCCTGACAGACTATCGCGCCGTCCTCCCTCCAATGACGATCCTCCCGAGGAGGATGATTTTGAGGACTGGTTGGACGATTCTTATTCATTCTCCATTACCTTACTGAACGATCAGACCTTACCTTCCTCTGCTACACCGGTGCCCGCACATGTCTGTCCACACACCCCTTATGCTCTGTCCTTGTTTCCGTCTGCTCTGGAGTTTGCCCTCCTTTTACCCTTTCCGGTTTCACAGTCTTCCCTTTCGTTTGTTTCCATTTTTACTTCGCCCGCTACAGAGCTGGTCACTGACCCAGACTCTCCTTCTATTCCCTGGTCTGCGAAGGCCCTTTCCAGGGAAGCCTGGATTCGCTTGATCCGCGGCTTCCTCAATACCTGCACTCATCCTGCTGACCTCTCTGACACAGAATTCCAGTCGTTCATCAATTTGGCAACCAAATTCTTCCTCCTCCATGGCTCTCTATGGCACCGGGAACCACATGGTCGGCATCAGCTGGTGGTACTGGAGCACCGACGGTACGGACTGATTAAGGAGGCCCATGACGACCTCGGGCACAAGGGTGTCTTCACAGTCCGGACTCGGTTACTCCTCCGCTTCTGGTGGCCGATGCTAATCGACAACGTCAAATGGTTCATCCGGACCTGCCACGAGTGCCAAATCTGCCAAACTCGTCGGTTCCATATTCCCCCGATGGTACCGGTCATCGGTGGCTTGTTCCGCAAGGTCCACCTAGACACAATGGTCATGCCTCAGTCTGCCGGATACCGGTATATCGTTCAAGCTCGCTGTGCTCTTACCGCTTACCCCAAGTGGCGGATGTTGCGTTCCGAAAACGCTACCGCCCTCGCTTCCTTTATTTTTGAAGATATCCTCTGCCGCTGGGGTCCCCTGGCCAAGATTGTGACTGACAATGGCCCTGCATTTGTACAGGCTTTGGATGTCCTCGCGGACCGGTACCAGATCCGGCATATCCGTATCTCCCCCTATAATTCCCAGGTGAACGGTGTGGTTGAACGGCGTCATTTTGATGTCCGGAAGGCCATCATCAAAAGTAAACCCGGGGGGGAGTCTCACTGGCATACTACCGCTCACTCCGTTTTTTGGACCGAGCGCGTTACCGTGCTCCGGTCTACCAGTTTGTCCCCGTATTTCATGGTTCATGGTGTCAAACCCCTCTTCCCCTTTGACCTCACCGAGGCTATGTTCCTCGTCCCGCCCCCAGATACTGAACCCCTCTCTCCGTCCAGACTGATCGCTTGGAGAGCCTGCCAACTCCAAAAGTGTCAGGAGGACTTGGAGTCAATCCGCAAGCGTGTCCTCAAGGCTCAATTCGAGTCCGTCAAACACTTTGAGGCCGCTTTTAAGAATCGGATTAAGGACTTCGACTTCTGGCCCGGAAGTCTGGTCTTAGTCCGAAACACTCGGATCGAAAAGGAACTCAACTGGAAGACGAAGCCACAGTACCTCGGACCTATGGTGGTCCTTCGCTGGACTACTGGAGGATCTTATCTGCTGGCCGAGTTGGACGGAGCAGTATCCAAATTGCGCTATGCCACATTTCGTCTCATTCCTTACTATCCTCGCTTCTCCTCTGCCATTCGAACTACTGAACTTACAGATATGGACGATGAAGACCTGGACAAGCTGGCAGGAGAAGACATCAAAGAGCCCGATGAGGAAGAACCAGACTCCTATTATCTGGACTGGCACTGCTACCCAACACTGATACCCCTTTCCCCTCTACTATACTCTCCGTCTTACCCTGGGCTTTGACCGGTGACTCTCGCTCTCTCCGCTACTGAATATACGAACACAGATAGTCTGCTATTTCCTAGACCGATTCAAAAAAAAAAAAAAATCAATCAGTCCGTCATCGTTTCCTCTTTTCCCTTCTCTCAGTGTCTCCTCCGATACCCTACTAGAACTACTTTCATTTCGAACATGTGAAGAGACACCGCGCCCATTGACCCTTTAGACTGTCACACCAAAGACCGGAACTTAGACTGCGGATGACCGGTAGGCATAGACGTGGACAGAAGACCGACGAAGACAAGCCGGGTGGTACCCCGCACACCGAACATCAATTTCATTTATTCTTACCCATTCACTCTCCTATTTGACACATCCCTTACTTATTTCTCCTTCCCTTTCTTTTCCCTTCGTTCACACCAAAAGACCGGACCACGACTTGCATTGTGTACAGTAAAAATATTTGACTACAGGACGGCAAGATGGAGACGCGGCGGACTACCGAACTACCCTACAGGTCCAACTCCTCGAGGCCCTCTACTATCTCACTGACCTCCGACGTCACCATCGCGTGCTCCGTTTCCAGCTCCTTGACCTTGGCTCGGATCTGGAAGAGTCGGGAGTGGAGGTGATTGAGGCACCGGGCTAATGCATCCCGGGTCTTCTGGGCCTCCGTCTTGGCACCGATCTTCTTTTCTTCGGTACCACACACCCCTTCCCCTTCGTCTTCGCTGGGGTCTCTTCCCGCTCGCCCTCGCTGTCCTCGTCGAGCTCGATGGACGACTCCGCCCTGTTGCTGGGGCCAGCCTTGGCCGTAGCCTGTACCGGTCTACCACCTGTCCAATCGGTCAGTTAGGGAAATGGAGGCTGAACCACTCACTTACTCTGTGTCGTCTCGACAACGATGGTCGCCCCGGTACCTCCTGCCAACTCCAACGTCTTTCTTGGGCCATGGCGACCTTGTGCGAAGCTGCACTTGGTCTTGGATTTCTGGCACCGGGCGCACGCCGAGCCAGTCCCATAGGCGCAGACCAACACGAGCCCGGCTCTCCGGCAGACATCACATGCATTCAGCGCCCCGACATACTGGGGCACTGCCTCCGTCGCAGGGACCTTCCTCTTGCTCACTGCGGACACGGCTCTGTCATCCTCGTCATCCTCGGCCCATCCCCGCTAGTCCGTCATTAGTCCGGTAAGCTGCTCCCTATGAATAATCACTCACCTTGCGCACAGACAACGCGACCGACGGCGCATCAGATGACACCGCCCGCCTTTCGGCAACCGGCACCACCACTTGCTCCACCTCCTCAACATCCATCGCCGACTCTTGAGTCGCCAGTGGGGGTTCGTCCTGCATCAGCTCCATTATTTTCCTCTGTCTCCACTCCGCTTGCTTGCACTCGGCCTCCACAATGTGGGCGGCCATGTCGTCGTCAAGGTCCGTGTTGACACCGAGACCGTTGGCCTCGTTTCAGGCCTTCTCCCACAGATCCTGTCAAGGAATGTAGTCAGCGAGCCAGGTAGCAGACGGAATAAACTCACAAATGCCATCGTGAATTGCTCCACCCACATGTCTTGCTCCTCCCACAACTCTTCCTTATCATCCGGTACCGATCTTGCTACCCCTTCAAGCTGGACACAGAACTCTCGGTATCAGCGGCGCATGGTGTGTCGATGGGCGGTACCGGTGTCGGCCATTGAACGGTATTTGTCGAGACAAGATTGAAATTGGGACATGGTGGGATGAAGTTGGAAAGGGTGAGCCGTGCTGTTCACGCGCGTCGGACTATATAGGCGGTCCCACATTTTTGAACTCCGCATTGTTCTCAGGCTGATGCGATCGTACATCCGACTGGGGACAGTCAGCAGCTAAGTCCCCTGCGGATGTAGAGCGCGGTGCATCTCTACGGTTATATCCACCTCTTTTTCATATTTCTGGATGCTACTTATTCTCATGTTCATCTTTCTCGAGCGTTTTGTTACTTAGGCCGCTGCTAGACCGGTACTAGACCGATATTGGACTAGGCCACGTTAGCCCGGTCAAGATTTACCTATCGGCACGTCGGCTTCATTTACCTTTCATCTATTTTACTAGACTTCACCTTATCTCCGTCCTATTAGTTCACTTTGCATCGATCATTTCTAGCTTTCTATTTTTAGTATCACTGAGCGCCGGTCCAAAACTTCAGGTCCGACGCCGGTCTTTTTAGGGTCAGTTTCCCTTAGGGCTTCTAGACTGGTCCAGTATATTTCTCTTTATCTCCATTTAGTCTCATGACATTCCCTTGGACGTTTGACAAGTCTTGGGTATACCCAGACTATAAAGCTTTGTAC